>JAHPZR010046641.1:0-17500 GCA_019787425.1 Platygyra sinensis | reverse complement strand
GTGTTTTCTGTTGTTGTTCTCAGAAAAGACGAAAAAGACCACGCATTTCCCAAAGATGAGTGCAAACCGCTGTCCACTCTGTGTCCCCCACCTGTTCCAGAGTAGACTAGAGAGGAACTGAGACAGAGTAACCGATGCCAATTTTCATGATACTGTACGCGATTGCCAACATTCCTGTGTGCAGACGGAGCTATTACAGATCGATTTTCATTTTTATGCTGCTGCCTAAGTGGTGATGCTAAAGTAGCTGGAGTTTGTTGTGTCTGTTGCAGAAAAAACAGAAGCTTGAATTGTAGAATAGCCTATAACAGATTATTCGCAGTTACTGCTGAGTGCTTGAAAATACCAGACGGAACTGACGGGGATTATCTCCGCAGTTGGTCAGTGTGACTCACACTTGAGCTAATTCTAACTGAATTCCGCAACTTGGTTTGATCTCAAATCTGAAATTAAATAATTTTGTACTCGTTTAGTATTTTGCAGTATTTAATTCAAGCATCAGTAATGTTAGATGGTAGTTATGGTGTCACAGCTAAGGATTAGTCCCAGTACATTTACTGTGTTAGGATTCAGTGACAAGTGAAGTGAATAAACAGCCTTTTAAAAATTTTGTCGTTCTCCATTGTTTGAGATTGCTCAACATTTTCGTCTGGTGAGATTGAGTTTTCGATTTGCTCATAAGAATACGTATCTCTCCTTTTCATTTTTTCAAGACGTCGCATGACCTGTGAAATCAAGGTTTTTTCAGCTCTCTTTTTTTTGATGACGTTGTAAAAGTCATACAAACGTTAAGATACATATCCACCATGGGTAATCAAAACGAGCATCACAATACAAGAGGTTTTCTCGTGTGCCTTGGTGTTTAAAAGATCAATTCTGTTCCCTTATATTGCTGTACATTTCTTTCAACAGCAGTTGTAAGAATTGATGGAACTAGTAAACCCGAGCATTCCAAGCTTGCATATTCACGCCTTACCCTTGTCAGAGCGATATGGTGTATTGTTCTTTTGTTAGGCTCTACCAATCCCAAGCGTCCTCTTCGCCCGGGTATTTGACAACTTTTCTTTCTCCATGGTAACACATTTGCTATAACAGGTCATCCCCGGGCTACGGCATTGTCAAAGTAATTTAATCTTTCACTTCTTAAATACGTACATCTCGTTGTTTACCTTGCAATTCCCCCCCCCCCCCCCACCCACCCACTCACTCGCGCAAAAAATTTGTAATGCCAAACACCGACAACGGGAAAAGTTGCCGAGCCGAGCTCTTGGTTGTTGTTGCTATTCAGTTAGAATATTTAATAGAAATCTGATTCTGCGACTGCACTTACCAATTGCGCAAAATTGTCTTGTTACTGGTAGTCAAACAGAAATATGGGCATTAAGTATCCGAGGAAATGGAATACCAGTTGTGGCATTTTTTTGTCAAGTTTTGTTACTTTCCTGAGATGCGCTGGTTTCAAAAACCATTGTTACATTCATTAATTAAGATAATTTATAATGCATAAATCATATTTATTCTACAAGATTTTCTCGTGAAGGTTAGATCCTTCCTACCTTGGTTGACAAAACATCTCACATAAAACTTCTTTACAAGACTGGTTATTTACCGCAACATGTTCAACATGTTTAGATCGTCTCTTCCTGCTGCTTAATATTAAATAAAAAGTGAATTCGTTTTCTATGTTAGCGCTAAAAACGACTTTGGCAGTGAAAAATCATATTTAAAAACAACCAGTCAATAAATAACATACAAAAGACACCTATAAACTCTATGACAATTTTTCTTTATAATATATTACAAATAGTGCTCTGAAAAGGACTGTCGGTCAGTTCTGCGATACACCGCACCTTAAAATGGCTATCAAAAGGCAGCATTACGGTCACGCAATCGTGAGCTACAGAGGATTTCCACTGTGGAAATCTTTAAAAAACGTTTTTACAGATGATCGTGTTCGTGACTTTTTACTTGATGTCACACAACAAGGCAACACCGCGCAGAATCCAATGATCTGGATTCTGATTGGTTTTCAAGTCCACGCTTGCGATGTACGTTAGATCCGTTCTTCTAGGCTTCTTGTATATCGGGCACTGGTACATCCGGGCATCGCGGCCAGCGGTTGTATTAATTGCGTAGATGTGAATGACAGGCATGGACGTAAAAAGAACCTTTTGAGTGGGTTCTACAAGCTTGCAGCCTCTGCGGTCCCAGCCGGCACCGTCAAGGTATAGGCCGTGTACATACACCCCTTCTGTCGGGGGCTGGGTGATGTCATCTTTAAAGAACCGCGTAACGTCGTTATGCAGTACAACACAATCTAGGGCCCAGCCCTTGTGCGCACGTGTCACTTCCTGAAAAATAAAAGCAATGATCAGTATAACGTAAGTACTGTGCTTATTTCAAAGTTCATTTTTATCATCTCAAGCTCGATTATTGCCAGATCTGTACTAGACGGAACACCTAGTTTAAACTGTTCAAGAACGGTAGGGGCACTACCGACGACAACAAAGACAGGGAACAAACAAAGACGGGCAACAAGGACATCAAAGGGATGAACATTTCTCTGTATTCTATCCATACCGCGTCTACAAATACGGTTGTGAAGTATGACGTTCATAGTTTCGGTTTGCACTTCGTAACTTCATTCTGCAGGTCGAGTAGTAAACACAAGACAGAACATTAATTAACGTGGTTATTACTTGTCTCATGGCCGTAAGGAATCCTTGAGGGTTGAAAAACCCTGTCATCCAAAACACATTGGGTCTTCCTTCAAAACACCAGCTTCTGAACTGATTGTTTCTTTCCAGCAGTTCAGTGTACCAAAATCCTAGCGTGGAGGATTCCCACGAGATCTAAAGTAAGAAGAAAAACAACTCAATGCAACTACACGAGGGCTCACTTGTGCGACATGATTCCACCTAAATGTATCCCGCACGAATCGACATCTGATTCGGACTTAAACGTGGTGAAGATTGTAAGCATTACTTAGGGAGAAACGGGGAAGGCTGGGGAGAGTAAACTAGTTAACTCACATGTGAAGATTTTAACAAAGACCGGACTCAAACCGCACCAAACAAGTAGCTGTATATTTTCGTATCTCATGGAAAGTAATGACCGTACTGAAAACAAGTTAACCGTTTTTTGCAATGAATTTCTGCTTTTTAAAATTTACCCATACATACAGTCCAAATAGTTCAGCAATGATCTAAACTAAACTTTGAAATTGTCACAGAATTATTTTAAAAAGGTGTACATATCAGTTATCTGGGAAGTAAGTTTCAACTCTGCTCAAGTAAAGGTTTCATGTTTTCGTTGTACTTTCCCTTCCTTGTTTATCTTATACCTTTTTCCAGTGAGTTGGAATTCTAGCGTCGTACATGCAGTCAAGCGAGTCTCTTAGAGTCTAAAAAGAAAAGCAGAACAAATATTGAACAAAACTAAAATGAAATTCTAATTTTATAACTATTTTTATCAACTCCAAATTCGATCCTCAACGAACTAAGCTGGCGCTTGAAGTCCCCAGAGTGGACAATAGCGAGGCGCACGAAGTCTAAAAATAGAGTGCAAATCACTGAATTCCCCGCGAGACAGTCAACATAAGCGCGTTCTGACGGAAATAAAGGGGATGTAGACGAAGTTTTCGTTTCACAAGTGTTTTAGGAACACCGGCTTTTGCTCTTAAAGAAATCTTCAAAATCATTCACCATTCCAGTTTGTTGGTCCGAGCCTTGTCTGAGTCATGACGTCACTCGCGCGCTTCGCTATTTCAATTGATGTTTCCTCTCGTATAGACAGGTTCATATAAAAGGAGTAACATATTCTACAAAAATTCCCCGGGTACTCCACATACTGATCAGTACAGAGAGGCTCCGCCCTAAAAGGGTAGCTTTTTTAGGCTTCTGGTATATTAAAGGGAAGGCATTTTACAAGTTGAGGTATATGAAAACGTAGTGAAAACTGTCATTTACTTAATTGAATGGGACTTCGATTAAAATACTTCGAACAGACGCACCTTATGGCTGCACCATTTAATTTATTGAACACTACATGAAAATGACGAAGGCTTCCTTTTTAGCGATTTATTCATAATATGGACCAGTGATGAAAGTATGTGAAAGGGGTATAAATGGTAAGCCAAGGGGGTTGGACCTTGAGGAGGTGAGGTGGAGCCTCCCCGTATACAACTTTGTAGAGTACCCCCGCTCCCCCTGGAGAAAATAATGCAACCCAGCACTGTTACCTCTTGTCTTGATGCAAAACCATCTTCTCAAAACTTCCATTAAAAGCTATGTATGAGACTATGTGACGAGATTTTAAGCTTAGCAGGATAAAGTGTACCAGACTGAAGTTAGCAAACCTCGCTCATTATGATGGTGCCATCAATAGCAAGTTTGAGATCCGTCAGTGTTTGCCGCACAGCGGTTATCACCCTCTGCATCCGGTCGATCTCTTGCCGCAAGAAAATGTTCATCGGAGACAGAGCTCCCATCTTCTGTAGCCTGGCCTTAACCTGAAAGTAACGGATATGAATGATTTATTTGGAAAGAAAGACGTGATAACATCTAAAATGAATTGGAATTAACAGATGCTACATTCGACATAAAAATTGACCGCTTCATTTCTCGACATATGTGTTATAGACAGCGTGTAATACAGTAAGTTACTGTGTGACTCACTTCACTGCAAGACATTGTACTAGTGAAACAAGTAGTAACTGTAACAACACGTTTGCTACTTGCGGACAGGACACAAGGTAAACCACTCGAAAAGGAAAGGCGGCTATACTACCATTATAAACATCAAAAGCTCTTTCTTTTGAGTGTTTCTTTCTTTCTTCCAGCACCACTGAACACGAATATACATATATAAAAACAATTCTACGCTTGTTGCGCTAACGTTGCACAACTTCACGGAAACAATAAATTTATTCAAGAAGGGACAGCGGTCTTTCAGCTTACCTCATGCGCAATATAGTTCTCAGGAAGCTTATCGAGCATATCATCAGCCAAACGCTGGACAACAGCCTCGCGGGTTTCTCCGCCGCCACCCGAACTGTCCTTTGGCTGAATGCTCAAAATGGTGTCCAGGCAAGACTTGGCCAGGTTACTCTGGTAACTGAGAGCAGAAACTACTAAGTTAATAAGTATGGGTTATTGACCAAGTGTGAGGTCAAGATGGCTGGATATTGGCCAAGTTCTTTTTTTGCGTGTTTATGGACCGAGACGAAGTCGAGGTCCATAAACTCGCAAAAAAAAAAGAACGAGGCCAATATCAAGCCATCTTGACCGAACAAACTTGGTCAATAAAGGATTTATTATATGGCTTTTGGTGAAATTTTGCTTTCGGGTTGCAGCGGGTAGTCCCGAGCGGGCAAGATGGCTCCATCTTGCTCGCTCGGGTAGCCAATCACAGCGCGCGATTTGGTTCATCTTGCCCGTTCATGGAGCTAGCCATATAATAATAGTACTTATCGCCCGCAAACTGATATCGTGAACAATGAGTTGAGCTACACGGATTGGCCGTTATTGCATGCAGCACAATAGGCCATTTCCAAGATATCTTTTGCCTCTGTTTTAAAACGAGTCTAAGTGCGAAACCTTTCATATGAAAATGAGTTGTGCATGCAGTTTCATTTTTATGCAAATCAAAGTCATTTTCATCAGAATGGTTTCGCACTTAGACTCGCTTTGAAACAGAGGCACAAGGGAACTCGGAAATGGTCTATCTCGGAAAGATAACTTATTGCAAGCTGTACTCTCTGAAGAAAAGTTTAAAAGCACAAGTCTGCATATGAGCGAAGTAACCCGGATCGCTCGATCCGGGGACGAGCGCACTAGCCATGAGGCCCTCTTCCAACTTTCAGAAGACAGCTCAACTGTACTCTGTTTGATCTTAATTTTTTGAGCATAGTGTACGTTTCGACAACACTGCCCTTCGAACTAACTGAATTACACTAGACTAAGAATAAAGCAATGTATTCAAGACCACCTGACTGTCTGGATTGAATGAAAGGATACAAGTTAAAACTTAAACTGCAGAAATGACTAAAAGATCTAAAAAAAATTGAAAGCAAACGATAAACAGAGAGGCATGAAATAACTGATCAAACCTAATTTTCTCCCTTACTCCTTACAAGAACTCATACGGAGAATAAGTTCTTGTGAACAATACTCACGTGATGTCTGCATTAGGATGTAGACCAAACACCTCAGGGGAGTCCACAAGGGGAAGTGTGTCGATATAATCCATATACTGTTGAACTGAAGTACACTTTGGTATAGTGTAACCTTTGTAGAAATTGAAACTCTGTTGGAACATCGACTCGCTAAACCAAACCTGCAAAGATTAGTACCAGCGTATTACGGATCAATCATAGCAACAAACACGAAAATCACGACAGTTTGTGAAAGGTGGCAAAGCAGGCTGTTTGTAGAGGCATATCATATGACCTAGTCATAAACTGATCAAAGTGCAAACTAGATGTGAGAAATGAAAACG
Source organism: Platygyra sinensis (assembly GCA_019787425.1). Classification (NCBI taxonomy): domain Eukaryota; kingdom Metazoa; phylum Cnidaria; class Anthozoa; order Scleractinia; family Merulinidae; genus Platygyra; species Platygyra sinensis. The sequence continues at coordinate 11,002 of JAHPZR010046641.1, read as the reverse complement.
AGGCGACGAAATTAATGCGACAGTTTAGACTCAGCTAACCTAAAGAAACGTTATCGTGGTTGGAACGTGTCCAACGTTAACCTCACTGAATTCATCACACTTTGTCGTCCGTTTCGTACCAAGACCATTTTCTGAGACAATTTCCGGGGACTAGCGTAAACAGACAATAATCGATAATCATTTCGCACTGACCTACGGATCGCTTGCTCGCAGCAAAAGTAGAGGCTCTTTTCAATTCAGTTGAATTTTCAATTAGGTCAATGTTGCCTTTTCAGGCGAATTGTAACAGCTGATCCCATTTTCATTGTGGTTGATATAGAATTTAATAGCAGCAAAAACAAGAACTACATAAAAAACAACAACAATAATCGGCCTTGGATTATTTAAAAGAAACACACCCTATAAAAAAGCTTTAGGGTTACATTATAGGACTCATGAAATATTAACCTTGGCAAACGTGTTGAGCAGTCGCTTATCAAAGTCATCTGTGACTCGTCCTCCATACTGCACCTCTCCTAACATATAGCGCACGGTATTCCAGGACACGCCCTTTTTGATATCCATGTCATCCAGATGATTTTGAACAAACTGCACGCTGGCTGTAAAGTCCGCTTGGTTGAACTCGTAAGGAATGTTCCAACCTAACGGACCATATTTTCGACGCTCCTGTGGCCAAAGAAAGATAGAGAAACAGAATTCTGTCAAATAGAACTCTTGCGGTAACGCTTCATTAAATCAGTTTCAGGAGAACTTGAAAGAAAAATGGAGTCGTGAGTCTGTCATACGCACAGTCAATGGCTTCATGTATGATTGACATGAAATCTCCTCCTTACCTGAACGGTAGAATGGAGAAAAGCAACAGCGTATAACATGGGTTTCCACTGAGGGAGGTTGCTGATGTCAAGTTGGTCTTGATTGATTCCTAAAGATAAAACCACAGATAAAGAGATATTAAGGCATGATCAAGACAGCGCGCCGAAAGCCTGGAATCGATTCCTTTCTAACTTACCATTGTAGGTTCGTTTGAGTCCAGCTCTAAGACCCTGGGGAGGTTCGTTCGTGAATTTGATTGACATCTGGCAAATAAATTAAACCAAGAGAACGTCATATAGAGTTCTATTATAACTAAGTCAATCTAAAGCCGAAACGTAACTTTCAAAGAGATGTCAACTCCGTTGATTTCGATAAGTTTTAAGGCTTCGCGTTTTCCCTTCACCTCTACTATTCTAGAAAACGATTCGCATCCTTGAGAAACGTGACGCGATCCTCGAGAAACAACAAAAAAAAAATCGCTCGAGAAACGAGATGCAACGCGGAAGAGACGAGGCAAAACGCGCAAAAAGATGGAAAGCGGTGCCCATTTTGATCAGACCTAAGCATGTAAAACGAAAGCACCAGGAGATTTTCAAGAGCATTTTGAGTTGTTCAAACCTGCAAGAGGCCGATAGGAAAATGGTTATGTTCTTCTGTAGTCATCCACAATCTGAAGGAGTCATGAACTTGTTCAGTATCCACTACCGTGTCCATAAGCTCATCCATGAACTCCAAACCAAGGTGACAGTTCTGAAGCAGTGCCCATCCCCCCTGAAAACACAAACAAGACGTTTAAATATACAGACTCTCTCACATGTCGCCATACATTTCTTAGTGTACTATATGAGGAAATGTGGTTTCAAATCAACACCATACAGCTACAGTAATACTTGTACAACAGTACGAGACTTAGTAGTTAAAGGAAATAAGTGACAGGAATAACAGATGAGGGGAAAAAAATCAACACAATGAAAGGACATGAAAACCAGGAGAAACGTTTTCAACAACAAAAACAATAAAAAAACAAAAAAGCAAACAAAAACAACAAGCATTGTACCTCTATACAAGGAAATACAATGCATCGAATGCTTACTGTTTGCATGAATTGTCCAACGAGTTTTCTAGCGTGGATTTCTTGACCTTGACCCATGGAAATAGCTCGGCAATCTGCGATCAAAAATATAGATAGATCAAGAAAATGAATTCAAAGCGATTTACAAAACAAGACAGACACATAACCAGCAGGATTAGTAATGAAGTTATCTCAAGATAAATAAGCAACTTTTTGAACTTATTTTCTTAAGAGCTAGAGTGTGGTGAAATGATATGATAGTGATAATGTTTCAGTGTTACAGTTATATCTTTCATTCGATATCAGCTGTTCCTAGAGTAAGGTCATTCGAAGTATTTATATGATAGGCAACACCTTCAACTTGGAAAACTAAACAATAATTGTTAGCCTTTGTTTCCCTGATTAAAATATGATTTCTAGTAAATATAAAGATGATAACTTTATTCGTTCTTACCAAACTTGTGCCTTTTAGCGAGGTTTTCAATGAGACTTGTAGGATCTGAGCCCATGGACAAGAAGTTGATCAGCGGTGTCTTGTTATCGCTTTCTTCCCAGGTCTTCTCCAAATCGAGGATCACGTTCTCGGCGTAGTTAGGTCCCATAGATTCGGCGATATATTTTCGCGCCTGCGCCATGGTCCGGTCTGGACACCAAGACCTGGAAATGACGAATAAAACAATAGAACGGTCAAAGGGTTTCTCTCATTGATAATCGTTGCAGAAAGTAGACATCCTTTCTGCTTTTATAACAGTAAGAGAAACGTAACCCTTTGCATTATGCAACACTCCTTTTGTCTAAACAAAGTAAAAACGTTTCTGTCCGTCTATAACGACCGATGATCATCGTACAACACGTTCTCCACCTTCCCAGTGGGGGATCCATAAATAAATAAATCTAACCTGATTAGCAGGAGTTTCCTAAACGTGTCCAACGAGTTTGCATATCCATCAGGAATGTCGGCTTCTTCAGGGGCGTCCTTGTCAAACCAGCTTTTCCACTGTTTCTCGTTACGGGCGATCTAAAAGGTCAAATTCGAACAGCTTTGAAAAAATTGATTCTTGGAAATAAAACAAGAGTTAATGCAGAGAACAGTTTGACGAAAGAAACGCTAAAAAATAACTTGTTACGCAAGAGTTTGGTTTTCGTGACTAAACCGCGGCTTCGCCATATTTTGTGTAAGTTTAGAAAAGGTCTCAAATTAAAATAGCTGTTTTCCAAACTTGGCTTCACGTTAAAACTTTAACGCTAATGTCTTTGATGATTTCATTGGACTACCATTACAGAACATTACCAGAACTATAGGTAACGCAATCTCACATGAGCGTTGCACGGTACCCACCTGATTGAGCACGTCTGAGAACTGCGGCAGTTTACTGAGCTCCACAAGATTCAGCCACGTCATGTCGGTTATCCATCTGCAAGGCTTTGGCTGTACAGCTTTAAGGTCCAGAGACGCTCCTCCTTTTATGAGTGTCATGAACTCACTGTGTTTCACCTGGTCATAGCGTCACAATTACAGCCTTTTTGTTAAACCATTCACTTCTTTGGAATACAGCTAATTTTGAACTTTAACTATGCGATTATTTTGAGATACCCAGAAGATTTCTTTCATTCATAGTATATTGTTCTTGTTTGCTAGAAGATTCGGAACCTCATAGCTGATTATCGCTTAGTTTGTTGACTTGCACAACGGAAGCCTCACATGGTAATCCAAAGAGATATCTCTACAGACGATTTACACCCTTCATCCCCAAAACAATGAGCTAAGAATCAAGCTGAATAATACTGACAAATTACTACCCAGATCCAGCAATTGACTCTTGGGTTTCTTTGCTGCGTCACCAGCTGACATTTCTCCGCACAAGTCTCAGGCAACGGACAGTACTTACCTTCTTATTCTGCAGATCGATCTTGAGAGCGAGTAGAAGCGTGAACAAAAACTTATGATTCTCATACAGGCCTCGGCACGAGTACTTCCATACTTCGTACGTCAAGTAATCTATAATATTGTGTATCCTCTTGGAAGTGATTGGAGATGGTTGCGACCTTCCAAAAACAAATGAAACAGTTGTAAGTTTTTTAATTATGTGTGCATAACTAAAAGTCCAGTTCATATTCCAGTTCTTGTCTTCCTCCGTCTCTCTACTGTACTGTCCATACCTTTATCTGATTGTCATACTCTCAATGTAGAGTTAGTTTTGAGGATTTAGCGGTAACAATACCCTCAAGTTGATGATTTCTTGATTCACGTGCTTCTACTTGACAGTGTACTAATATCGTAAGGAGAAATTTGATTTTGACGATCCCAGAATTTAAATTTGACACTAGAACTTCAGCGAGTCTGGAGACCCCGGTAAAGCTAAAATTCAGTATCAATTGAGACAGCAACTTGAGGCGTTTCAGTCATTGGTTTACATGTATCAAACATTTCTCGGCCCATACCCTCACCTTGCCATAGCGTTGTCGAACAGTCCCAGGAACTGTTTGAGAGAGGTCTGGTACATACAGTTCACCATGCTCATTTCAACGATCAAGAAATACAAGATACTTCCACGGGTGGCCACTGCAAATAACAACAAAAGCAAACATAAACAAAGGATATGTACTGTCTTTAAAGAGCGGGTGGTAAAGCTATAGTAAAGTTTGCATACGACTCCATCAGGGTGGGTCCAATTTCTTACCAGGTCGAAATTCTTCCCGTGCGCCGTTGATCTTGATTTCCGTGTCAGCGGCTACAACAAGTTTCTGACTGACTTCCTCTGCTGTCGCCTTAGTCGTGCTCAGCACCTCAATCAGTGATTCATCGTCCACAAGAGACCCCTGAAATAACATCGCACCAACTTGTTAAACAGAGTTAAATCAAGGACAAGTAAATTTTTCGGTAGGAATCGGTGTAGGTTGAGCTGGCAGTTATCTGTAAGGTGAATTTGCTGGGCAGCGAGATTTACTTTGATGATTTGACAGAAAAGAGAGTGAAGAATTTGACAGACAGTAGATAAGCGGTGTTAGCAAGATGCAAGAAGGGGAATTCGTCAGTAAAAATATTGAAGCACGTGAAATACAACAGGCAAACAAGAAATAACGAATATGAAAGTAACAGTAGTTACCCATGCGCAGATATTTCGAAGACTTAAATTTGAAATAATTCCTGGTAAAGGTAGGAAATCATGTTGTTCATGCTAAGAGGAGTTCCATACCTGTGTGCTCGTAAGCCTGTACAGCAAATTATCTTCTAGTTCTTTCATCTTTCTCTTGTTAGAAGCCACATCTTCCATGAGCTTTGTTCGCTCAGACTCCAGCTCCTAAAACAATCGCAAACAAGAGAACGATTGATTCTTATTTCAGTTGACTTAGTTTCATTCCACTCTTTGAGCTACATATGGCAAGTTTCGTTTTGGGAAATACAAATTTCTTACTTAGCATTAAGATAAACTTAACGTTTAGCTTTCTTGATGTCATAGTCAGAAGAAAAAGGATGATAAAATAACTCACTGCTTTTTCTGTCAGGATAACACGACCAAGAAGCTGATCCTCCAAGCCTTTCATAGTCACCGTGAAGTCGATAATAGATGTACGGGCACTAATCTGTTTATGAATCAAGCAATTCATGACGCGGTTAGATGACGCCACAACATTGTAATCTGATACTGTATAGGCCCTTCTCATAAACGGCAGCCGATTGCGTTTTTTGCATTCGTTGAAATTAGCCTCACTATGTCTTGAATTTAAAGGCTCACATTAATATTTCAAGAATCTATAACTGCCAGCCATTCATCAAAAGGGTCCATATGTTTACGACGATGTCTTGGAATAGTTTGTTTTTGTGCACATTCAAAAATTGCAACACAACAAAAGAGCGTCACACACAAAAACACAGAAGCGTATGACGTTACATATAACGGACAGCTTCCACTCACCTCCGGCGTGTAGGCAGGGTTTGAGAGCTTCGTCGTGATGTATAACATGAAGCCCTTCATGACATCAATCTCCTTGTCTCCCACTTTAACTTTCAGAGTGCTTCCAGTTTTGATGAAGTTCTTCTCCAGCACGTTGTCGAGAGCTGGGTCCAATTCTTCGGCCACGTCCTCGATGAGCAGCGGTCTACCCAACGAGAGGCAGTCTTCAAGATGGTTGCGGAAGTACTTGTGGTTTAATGACGTAATCTGTAGATAAATATCCTTTTTCTATGAGAATATTGCCAGGCCTCGCCAAAAAAAATAACTGGATTGTAAGAGAAACAGAATCCTGAACTAAAGTAAAATGGCAAGATAAGAAGCTATTTCTACACGTACATGTAATAAAGGAATTGAAATTAAAATGAAGATTCTTATGGTTTTCTGAAGAGTTACAGTTACACGTATGTTCTTGCATTGGATTGTTTGTCATTGCTGGTTCAGTGAGGTGTGTCTGTCAGCTCATTATCCCATATACACACTAGGAAAAGGACGTGCGATTTTCGTCTAACTGCGAACTTCAAAAACGATCTGAATCTCTGTCGAGAAGTTTTCACAGTTTCATAGCAAACAAAACCGAGCTTGAAAATTTCAACTTTAAAGCTTCCATACTAGCCCTAGATGGTTAACAATCTAACGCTGGTCATTTCTCAACTTCTTGATCGCAGGGGTTTTCTAAGATCGAGCAAAGTTCACGGCGCTCTTACTCTACTCACCTGCATTTGACTCTCTTTCTCTCGGTTCTTAATCCAGGCCTTTCCTTGACCTTGTGGATCTATCAACAGAGGGAAGCGCGTTGCCTTGGTAACGATAATGCCGTTTTGGACTGACAGTTCATCGTTTGGCAAACCCTGAAGGTTCCATTCTCCGACCTGGAATCACAAAACAGGATCTGTCATAGGACGAATCCCAAAACTTGCCATATCTATTAACTACACCTCTTAGAACACAACTGCTTATTACAATTTAAGGCGCATTTGGTGGCTGGTCTCAAAACAGTCGATGCTTACCGTTGCTGCATCAACGAGCATGCCCGTGACATTCAGGTTGGCGGTAAACGGGATCTTGCGTGACTTCATATCCTTCTGCCATTTTCCCATCAACATGTCACGGAACTCTTGATTGAAGGGACCAGAATAAGATAAAAATCCTGTGCAGAGCAACACGTCACCAACCAGTCTATAATAAAAAAAAAAGTTATCTTTTTTAATTACCGTTATAAGTTACAGCTGGTTCTCGTTCTTCAGAATACTATGCAATTATTACGATTAACCATTAAACCTTCAATTTTATAACCTTCAACACATACAGTACAAATCATTTAAAACCTAAACTTCGCTGAGTCATAGTTAATAGAGGGGAATGGTTATGAAACTCGACAAAGTTCTTTGTTTTAGGTTTTTGTTCGCTTTTTTGGCTTTGACGGTGCACAAAATACAATAGTTGTTTACTCCGTTCTGAGAAACTAACCAATAGAAAAAGGATATTTATCTACAGATTACGTCATTAAACCACAAGTACTTCCGCAACCATCTTGAAGACTGCCTCTCGTTGGGTAGACCGCTGCTCATCGAGGACGTGGCCGAAGAATTGGACCCAGCTCTCGACAACGTGCTGGAGAAGAACTTCATCAAAACTGGAAGCACTCTGAAAGTTAAAGTGGGAGACAAGGAGATTGATGTCATGAAGGGCTTCATGTTATACATCACGACGAAGCTCTCAAACCCTGCCTACACGCCGGAGGTGAGTGGAAGCTGTCCGTTATATGTAACGTCATACGCTTCTGTGTTTTTGTGTGTGACGCTCTTTTGTTGTGTTGCAATTTTTGAATGTGCACAAAAACAAACTATTCCAAGACATCGTCGTAAACATATGGACCCTTTTGATGAATGGCTGGCAGTTATAGATTCTTGAAATATTAATGTGAGCCTTTAAATTCAAGACATAGTGAGGCTAATTTCAACGAATGCAAAAAACGCAATCGGCTGCCGTTTATGAGAAGGGCCTATACAGTATCAGATTACAATGTTGTGGCGTCATCTAACCGCGTCATGAATTGCTTGATTCATAAACAGATTAGTGCCCGTACATCTATTATCGACTTCACGGTGACTATGAAAGGCTTGGAGGATCAGCTTCTTGGTCGTGTTATCCTGACAGAAAAAGCAGTGAGTTATTTTATCATCCTTTTTCTTCTGACTATGACATCAAGAAAGCTAAACGTTAAGTTTATCTTAATGCTAAGTAAGAAATTTGTATTTCCCAAAACGAAACTTGCCATATGTAGCTCAAAGAGTGGAATGAAACTAAGTCAACTGAAATAAGAATCAATCGTTCTCTTGTTTGCGATTGTTTTAGGAGCTGGAGTCTGAGCGAACAAAGCTCATGGAAGATGTGGCTTCTAACAAGAGAAAGATGAAAGAACTAGAAGATAATTTGCTGTACAGGCTTACGAGCACACAGGTATGGAACTCCTCTTAGCATGAACAACATGATTTCCTACCTTTACCAGGAATTATTTCAAATTTAAGTCTTCGAAATATCTGCGCATGGGTAACTACTGTTACTTTCATATTCGTTATTTCTTGTTTGCCTGTTGTATTTCACGTGCTTCAATATTTTTACTGACGAATTCCCCTTCTTGCATCTTGCTAACACCGCTTATCTACTGTCTGTCAAATTCTTCACTCTCTTTTCTGTCAAATCATCAAAGTAAATCTCGCTGCCCAGCAAATTCACCTTACAGATAACTGCCAGCTCAACCTACACCGATTCCTACCGAAAAATTTACTTGTCCTTGATTTAACTCTGTTTAACAAGTTGGTGCGATGTTATTTCAGGGGTCTCTTGTGGACGATGAATCACTGATTGAGGTGCTGAGCACGACTAAGGCGACAGCAGAGGAAGTCAGTCAGAAACTTGTTGTAGCCGCTGACACGGAAATCAAGATCAACGGCGCACGGGAAGAATTTCGACCTGGTAAGAAAATTGGACCCACCCTGATGGAGTCGTATGCAAACTTTACTATAGCTTTACCACCCGCTCTTTAAAGACAGTACATATCCTTTGTTTATGTTTGCTTTTGTTGTTATTTGCAGTGGCCACCCGTGGAAGTATCTTGTATTTCTTGATCGTTGAAATGAGCATGGTGAACTGTATGTACCAGACCTCTCTCAAACAGTTCCTGGGACTGTTCGACAACGCTATGGCAAGGTGAGGGTATGGGCCGATAAATGTTTGATACATGTAAACCAATGACTGAAACGCCTCAAGTTGCTGTCTCAATTGATACTGAATTTTAGCTTTACCGGGGTCTCCAGACTCGCTGAAGTTCTAGTGTCAAATTTAAATTCTGGGATCGTCAAAATCAAATTTCTCCTTACGATATTAGTACACTGTCAAGTAGAAGCACGTGAATCAAGAAATCATCAACTTGAGGGTATTGTTACCGCTAAATCCTCAAAACTAACTCTACATTGAGAGTATGACAATCAGATAAAGGTATGGACAGTACAGTAGAGAGACGGAGGAAGACAAGAACTGGAATATGAACTGGACTTTTAGTTATGCACACATAATTAAAAAACTTACAACTGTTTCATTTGTTTTTGGAAGGTCGCAACCATCTCCAATCACTTCCAAGAGGATACACAATATTATAGATTACTTGACGTACGAAGTATGGAAGTACTCGTGCCGAGGCCTGTATGAGAATCATAAGTTTTTGTTCACGCTTCTACTCGCTCTCAAGATCGATCTGCAGAATAAGAAGGTAAGTACTGTCCGTTGCCTGAGACTTGTAGGATCTGAGCCCATGGACAAGAAGTTGATCAGCGGTGTTTTGTTATCGCTTTCTTCCCAGGTCTTCTCCAAATCGAGGATCACGTTCTCGGCGTAGTTAGGTCCCATGGATTCGGCGATATATTTTCGCGCCTGCGCCATGGTCCGGTCTGGACACCAAGACCTGGAAATGACGAATAAAACAATAGAACGGTCAAAGGGTTTCTCTCATTGATAATCGTTGCAGAAAGTAGACATCCTTTCTGCTTTTTATAACAATAAGAGAAACTTAACCCTTTGCATTATGCAACACTCCTTTTGTCTAAACAAAATAAAAACGTTTCTGTCCGCCTATAACGACCGATGATCATCGTACAACATATTCTCCACCTTCCCAGTGGGGGATCCATAAATAAATAAATCTAACCTGATTAGCAGGAGTTTCCTAAACGTGTCCAACGAGTTTGCATATCCATCAGGAATGTCGGCTTCTTCAGGGGCGTCCTTGTCAAACCAGCTTTTCCACTGTTTCTCGTTACGGGCGATCTAAAAGGTCAAATTCGAACAGCTTTGAAAAAATTGATTCTTGGAAATAAAACAAGAGTTAATGCAGAGAACAGTTTGACGAAAGAAACGCTAAAAAATAACTTGTTACGCAAGAGTTTGGTTTTCGTGACTAACCGCGGCTTCGCCATATTTTGTGTAAGTTTAGAAAAGGTCTCAAATTAAAATAGCTGTTTTCCAAACTTGGCTTCACGTTAAAACTTTAACGCTAATGTCTTTGATGATTTCATTGGACTACCATTACAGAACATTACCAGAACTATAGGTAACGCAATCTCACATGAGCGTTGCACGGTACCCACCTGATTGAGCACGTCTGAGAACTGCGGCAGTTTACTGAGCTCCACAAGATTCAGCCACGTCATGTCGGTTATCCATCTGCAAGGCTTTGGCTGTACAGCTTTAAGGTCCAGAGACGCTCCTCCTTTTATGAGTGTCATGAACTCACTGTGTTTCACCTGGTCATAGCGTCACAATTACAGCCTTTTTGTTAAACCATTCACTTCTTTGGAATACAGCTAATTTTGAACTTTAACTATGCGATTATTTTGAGATACCCAGAAGATTTCTTTCATTCATAGTATATTGTTCTTGTTTGCTAGAAGATTCGGAACCTCATAGCTGATTATCGCTTAGTTTGTTGACTTGCACAACGGAAGCCTCACATGGTAATCCAAAGAGATATCTCTACAGACGATTTACACCCTTCATCCCCAAAACAATGAGCTAAGAATCAAGCTGAATAATACTGACAAATTACTACCCAGATCCAGCAATTGACTCTTGGGTTTCTTTGCTGCGTCACCAGCTGACATTTCTC
>JAHPZR010046639.1:0-32348 GCA_019787425.1 Platygyra sinensis | reverse complement strand
GCAACATGCAAAAATTTCAGTATTATCCAGGTGTCTGTATGAAACAGACTTCAAGAATGAACTTCATGGAAGGTTCCACTGAACACCTTACAGAAAAGCTACTCCTGCATGTATATTATTATGTCTATATAGTTAAAATTACACAATCATGTAAAAACATACTTTTCATTTCAGCTGGAGACCAGGGGCAGTTTTCAGTTCCACCTTGGTCAGCCACCAATGCCTCAATGACTGCTTTAATTACATTTTGATTTGACTGGGATGAGAAGCTAATTGGAAAAAAGAACAGCATAAAAAAAATAAACAAATTGATCACGTTTTTCCATGGGGCTCACAGTCTTGGTGCTAAACAAATCATAGAGAGGTAATGTCACGTCTATGGCAGGGTTACCCTCAAACATTAAGTTTGCTGGAAGATGTACGAGAGTAAATTGTCTTGCCCAAAAACACAACGCAAAGTCCCTGGCCAGGGCTCGTATCCAGACCACTCGATCTGGAGTCCAGTGCACCAACCATTAGGCCACTGCAACTCTCACAGATACCAACTCGAGACAATGATCCCAAAATCAAATAATAAACTAAGAGCTCACAATATGAAATGGGGCAAGTATAAAAACAATTAGATTTATACAGAATCTCGTGTTGTTGCTGCGCTGTACTAGTATTATATTTAGAAGCAGAAGAGAGTTACATTCTGTAAGGGGAACTATGGGGTGCCTATGTAAATATATGGTGTACCGTTTCTGTCTGATTATGTGAATTATGTTCGTGAAAAAAATGTATGTAACTTAGAATCAATAAAATTAATAAAATACAAAAAAAAAACTCTCACAGATAGAATCCTATAAAATGTCCAAAACAATGAAAGAACTTGTCAGCAAAGAGGCTTGTTAATAGCTTCAGTGCTCTAAGATAACAAATATTGTTAATAAAACTGTACTATTATTTTTAAGTTTTCTTGACAGAGATGTATATTTTGGCTGTTCAACAATCTGTTTAAATCCATGACAAAACCCCTTTACAGGGCTCGAAATCACAACCAATACGGTTGCCAATGCGACTAGCTTTTTCTCTTGGCGACTAAAATTGTTGTTTATTCGCCACTATGGTGACCTGAATTTTGCATGATTTAGAAGTACAATAAAGCATTAAAGTTAAAATAAAAATCTTGTCTTGCTTCGCATTCGTTGTAAAAGAATGGGCCAAGTCTCATAAAAAGCCACATTTCCTCCAAACTTTACGGCCTCCTTTTCGCACTATTTTCTGCAATGCCCTTAGAGTTTCTCTCTTGGAACTGCACAGGACCCGCAGAATTTTGCAAAAAGGCTGCTGAACGACAACAATTTTGAGAAGAAAAGGTAAGCTTAGGCTCAAGAGTAGACTTTCTTAAAAGTCTTTCGTCCTGTTTATTCAGTACCCGCCGGACGAAGGACTTTTCCTACTTGATTGGTGCCAATTTTAGTGACCCAAAAAAGGGTCGCTGCCCTTTAACCAATCAGAGGTCCCCTTGATGTACCTTGGGGACCAAATTGTCAAACTATGCTCAACGAAACGTGACTTGCGGTTAAACCCATTAACAATTAAAGAAGCTTCAAAGGCCCCACCGCACGTGATATTATATATTACATGACTACCAGAAGAAAACAGTGGAAGCATATCTGTCTGGAAGAAATGTGTTTGTTTCCGAACTATCGTTTCGTTTTTGTCTACGCAATTTCGGCACAAAATATTTGTCAAAAGTGAACCTTCGCCACTATCTCCTTTCCAGTTTTCGGCGATCAGTTCAAGATTTCAAACAAGCTTTGGTCAATTTTCGTTTAAAATCTTTCTTCGCAATCACTTTAGTACAGAGTAAACAAATTCGCTCTTTCGATCGATGCAGGAGAAACGCACACACATTCGATTATTTTAGTCAATCAGAGTAAAAGATTGTGTAACCTGACTGTAACTTATTCTTTCCGCCACTCAATTCAAGGACTTTCAAATGTAATCCCAGACACCAGTTGCAAGTCACGCCACTCCTCATTTTTTGGTGCGAAACGCAAATGGAAACCCCTTCAAGCGAGACAAGTTGACCTCTCGTGACTTCGTCGCTCGCCCGGCCGCTTCACGGCCTAACACATTCTACCCTGAAATTCAGGAGGTTGACTCATGGCAAGTCTAGCTCAAGGGCCATCAAGTGTTTAGATGAAGCGCGTTCACGGCTCAGAAGTGGTTACCTAGCACGTGATCAAAATCTGCCCCGATCAAATTTCTTTCCGGGATAAAAAATAGACGCGTTGGGAACGAAAACACTGTGTTTATATCTTAATTTTAGCAATTTTCTGCGAGCATTTTTTAGTTTCTCTGTACAAAACTTAACTCGACAACGATATATTTATTAAAACTGTAGAAATTGTATGCGAAAACTGAGCTAGCGTTGAAACAAAGCCAGCATTTTCGATGCTAAAATCCAGGTCAATCTCTGTTTTCGGAAAAAAATGTAAGTTGGGTGCCGCCATGCAAAATGAAAAGTGTTACATTATTAAAAAGAAATTGTATTGTATTGTATGAATGTGTCCCGTGCCATACCAGATGATATCAAACACTTTCACTACTGTTGTATTTCTCACTATTTTTTTGCTCTCACAAAAGTGTTAAGTGAATGGTTCAGATACAAGTGTACCTGAAAGCAGATCATTTAAGGAATTATGGGGTTTATTGAAGGTCCTCCTCCTCCTAATGCACCAGTCAATGTAAACCCCAACCTTCCCAACCCCAGGATTAGGCAGGGATTACGCATTTGCTGCTTCTGGTTAGTGAACTAATGCCCCGCTGTATGGGGTAATTACTCTAAGCTCAAAAGCTCATTTAAGGTTATTCGAAAGCTTACCTCTCAGTAAAGATGAAGCCTTCGAAGCTTTCCCCACTTTTCAGGACTTTATACATTTTTCTTACATCTCCCTCCAGTGACAAATAAAAAAAGGGGTTAAAACAAGAAATATTAGAGACGTACACCAACCACGAGAAATGGCCTCTGGCCTCTATGTTCAAAACGAGAGTTAAACAACCAGACAGTGCTAACAGCTAGAATATAAATTGCAATACTACAGAGCAAAAATATCAACAAACACTTAAGGTAGTAAGTAAAAACTGAACTATAGAACTGTAAAATTTTTAGTTTGAACTGGTCATATACATCGCGACTGCTTTGATCACGCGTGCTCCGTGCGGCATAATTTTCACTGTGCATCACCACCGCGATAGACCTTTTCGTGGTAAAATCCGCCATTTTGAAAGTGGGGCAAACTCCAGCAAAGCACACTGGGTATTGCCATGTTTCCTTCTAATTTTCGAGCGTGTGACACATATTGCAGTGGTTTTGTCGCTTTTTCTACCTCCCACTGTAACAGATTTTTCTCAAGGTAAGACAGACAGGGCTTCTGATATTACGCGATGGTGCGATTTCGCATAATCGACCTAAAATCGCAACAAATCGCATTATTCATGAAAAATCGCACAATTTGTTCAAAATCGCACAATTTAAGAAAAGAAAGACCAAAATCTCGCTTTGTATTAAGTTCTCCGATATTTTAATCGTTATCTAGAGGCGTTTTATCTTTCAAATGGCATCAAAACTCACCTGGAAGCGTTCGTTCGTTGAACAAACGATCAACAAGGTGTTTTATGCGTCATTTTACATGTTGGGGACCTGGTGCTAGTTTTCAATATTAGGCGAGTGATCATTGGCAATCCATCTTTCTAAACACACCAATAATTATTACAATCGTTGATATATTTTAAAGATGTCATTTGATCCCTTCATACTTGCAATGTAAGTATAGGCATGAATACTGCTCGATAGTCGAGTCGCTTGCAATATGTAGCGTATCTTCTTTTAATTGAAACTCACATCTTGATGGATAAGTTTATCGTTAAAACGCCGAGCACTTCTTCAGAGGAGAAAAAAAAAATCGCACCTTCCTGTGAATATTTCGGCGAACGACAGGGCAAGGAAGTACCCTGAAGGAACGTTTCATGTTGACGATGATCTGTTGTTCTGCTCTTCCTGCAACATAGTAGTGGATCATCTACGAAAGTGTGTGGTGGACAAGCACCTTGAGGCAGAGTCACACAAGCGGAACGCGGAAAAAAACGCGCTTGGGAAATTGCCCCTACTACATTAATTTAGTTGTCTGCTTTTCTTATTAGAGGTGATAACTTCATGCATGCCCAGCAAGAAAATAAACATCAATAGAGGTCGATATTAAACATATTTATCACTGCAAATGAGCTATGCTTGTGTCCACTGGAGTTGTTTTCGGTTTGATACATGTATTTGCATGTAACACTAATTGACCCAATTCACAATCTGAGCTGATTTCAATTATTTAAAATGAGGCAACATTTCAAATGATTTATTTCAGCTGTTTCCATCATTCCTATGTGCTCTAATTGCTTCTTGAACAGCAAAAAATGAATCGTGCTCCTCTAAGACCTAATAAAACAAGATTAAATTAGCTAAAATGAAATCGCATAATTTATCGCATAATAGACCTTTCTTGCCGCATAATGAGACTTAAAAGGGCCGCATAATTTCCTATTTTTTTTCGCACCCTATCAGAAGCCCTGGACAGATTATTGTTTACGTATTTTTTGGCGCACTGAACGGTCATTTATTAGCTTTTTTTTGTCTGAATCACCCAGCCAGGAGTAGAGACTCGACTCAAGTGCGATGTTGCATATAAAGTAAACTAACTTGCAGACAGTCAAATCTTGTCATAGTTTTGATTTATAATAGCCTCACAGTATGCAGAACTCTAACGACTGTATTACTTTGTAATTATTCTTTCATTCAGTGTTGTAATGTATAAAGCACAATTGCTGTTGCGTTGGCGGCTGTGATAACGACAAAAGATATCTTCATTTGTGTGTCAAGCGCCGCCATGTGGAGGGCGATCTTATTTGGAATTGGTTTCCTAAAGACCCAAAGAAGTTTGAAATCTGGAGAAAAAATATTCAGCGAGGACTCGAATTCTTTAATCCTGGACATGAAACCTTTGTTTGTTCTAATCACTTTGTTGATGGAAAGCCAACCATGAATAACCCACACCCGACTCTGTTCCTTCAACCATCAGACAAACAGCGAAGGTCGCTTTAAAAAAGATCTACTCGCACAAAGTTGCCTGAAACATCACACTCGTGTGAACCGTCGGTTCTTATCGGGTCTCATTCCACTTCTTCTTATAATTGCCCTGAAATGTTAGCGGATGATGCCCACATGGAAGAGTCAAACGATGCCGACATGGAAGACTGCAGTGAAGACAAAACTGTATTCATCCCAATGAGAATGGAACAGCTAACAAGAGAACATGACATGCACTTTTATACTGGTTTGAACGGAGCCCCAGCCTTTATCACATTATTTGACCTCCTCGTAAAAAAAACAGCAATAATGAATTATTGGAAGGGCAAAAAAAATTCAAAGTAAAAAACAAATGAAAAATTTAAAGCTTACTCTAAGCATCTGAATGTTATCCTTTCTCAGTCGTGTGAAGATACTGGTTCCTTAAGGCGTGGTCCACCCAGAAAACTAACACTGGAACAAGAGCTATTGTTGACTTTGATGAGACTGTGCCTTGGACTTCTGCTTTAAGACGTAGCACGGTGCTTTAATATTTCAGCTGGCACAGCCTCTTCAATTTTTATAACCTGGGTAAAATTACTATCAAAAGAATTGTCTTGGTTCATTATTTGGCCGTCACGACCTCAAATTCGAAGCGCTTTGCCAAATTGCTTTCGAAAATGTTATCCCAGGGTCAGGGTGATCATTGATTGCTCTGAAATATTCGTCGAGACACCAAGTAGTCTTGATGTTCAGGCAGCACTATGGAGTGATTACAAACATCATACCACAGTAAAGTTCTTGTATGGGATCACACCCAATGGCGCCTCTTCATACATTTCACCCTGTTATGAGGGCTGTGCAACAGATATTCACATTGTGCAAGACAGTGGCTTCTTAAAAAAATTGGAGCCATTTGACCAGGTAATGCCAGATCGAGGTTTCAAAATACAGAACGACATGCTTTCTCATTCTGCAACACTGTGTATTCCACCCAGCGTGAAGACGGGTAGACAGATGCTTTCAGAGGAGGTTAAAGAAACATCAAGAATAGCTAATGTTTGGATCTATGTGGAACAGGCTATAAAACGAATGAAGGAGTTTAGAATAATTAAGAATGAATTACCAGTTATACTGCTTCCTGTTATTGATGACATTGTAACTGTTTGTGCCAGTTTGGTAAATTTGTTGGATCCACTATGTGACTGAGACTGGTTTCTTTTCCATGGGCATGTCTAGGATAACATTAAATGTTATTCACATGAAGTTGCAAAAGTTGTTTATTTTTTATTCCACTTAAAGGCACCTGGGGGTATTCCTTAAGGCCCGTTTACACAACTCGATGCAAATTTTGTCGCGCTAAAGTTGCAGCTTCAAAATCGCACGTGTAAACCAGGTGCGATTTTCAGTGCGATTTGTCGCCGCGATATCGCAGGGGTTTCGAACATGTTTGAAACTTGATGCAATTTTAGCGCCACAAAAATTGCATCGAGTTGCCGCGACAAAAATCGCCTGTGTAAACGGGCCTTTATAATGACCTAAACAGGGAGGCTCCACCCAACCTCTTCAAGGTACCACGTATATAGAAGGGTAGCGATTTCATAAACAGGGAGTATAGGGAAATATGCCATTTATGAATTTAAAAGGGCCTTTAGTAAAAATATTTCTAACAGGTTTCGAATAAGGTTGCAGGGAAATCAGTTACAACTGTAATCTGAAAATTTTTTTTACAAGACTTACTTACAACTGTAATGTGATAATAAAGAAAAAGCAACCAAACATTTGCTACATTCCTTAGTTACAACTGTAATGTTATCGTGAAGACAAAGTAACCAAACATTTGTCGCAGAACCATTCTGAATTTTCATCGACTTCTGATACACCAGCAGAAGTGTATCCATCCACCACACATGTCACAGCAAAAACTGCATTCTTTCATGTCATTGCCAATTTCTTTCTCATTCAGAATCACTTTCTCACAAAATGTACACTAGTGGTGTCAAACCCAGCAATGCTTTGACAATGTAGCCTTTAAAAAAATATCTAGGTTTTGTTCGACATTTGACCATAAAGTTTGGTCAAATGGCACTGCCTGAACAAAAGTGTCGACTGCCGTGTAAACAACTAAGTATCCCTCTTTACAGATTGGGCATCTCTGCCTGATCATTGCCATCTCCCCAGTTAACTGTGTGTAATATTTGTGTGATTGTCTCAAACATACCCGATCATTAATTTTAACCAAAAAATCACATTGGCTTGCACTATCAATTACTGATTCATTGCGGATTGTATATGGGCACTTAATTTCAACCGGGGTAGTGCCATGGCACTTGCATGTTAAGAGAGCATCAGGGCTGGCACCAATGTATGGCTTGGTTTGGTGTATACAGTGTATACAAGCCACATTTCTCTAATTTGAAATCAACATGCTTCACAGCTTCATTTGCATAAAAGGATTTTAGTGCATCTTCTTCGTGTTCCTGTCCCCATCTGATTGCAGGTAAATGGTCAAGATTCTCATCTTGATCTATAAGTTTTGAAACAAGGGGTGTGGTCCTAGGTTCAGTCTGACTCCTGTTGCTAACGACCGAATTTACTTTGGCGTATACATCATGAAATTTTGAGGCGGATATACATCCCTTACGTAATTCAAACCATAGAGGATTGTCAGCTTGTCCTCTCGTGTTTCATTCAATGGCAGTTTGTGTTTCCAGGTCTGTCAAAGTAAGAGATTCCATAAACCCACGAACTAGTGCAGCCTCACTCATGCCTTCATGCTTTGTAGCATACATATCTGCCTCGCTTACTAGACTTTTGAATTCTCTAGTACTTGTTGAATCATTTCCCACCCTGGACTCCAATGATTTGAATTTTACTGAAGATTTTCTTATTGTAGCAAAGGTTTTAAGGAATTGCTCTTTTTCTTCATCGCGCACCAACCTATACGGTTCCCTGCGAGGATCAAAATTGATCAGATCATTGCTAATAATGTTGTCTTTTTTAGTTTCACAAGTTCTTTTATCTTTCCTAATCCTGAGATCAAGAATTCTAGCAGCAGCAACACTTGTCCTTGTTCCTTTATGCCATCCGCATGGCATAGAGGTACATGCTGGGTCTGTGAACAAGTTAGATACAGCATATTCTAACTTGTAGAGTGTTGCAATCACATGGTTGCAACACTCACCAGTCCCAGCAATGCATGAGCACCAAGCTGTGCAAATGTCCATAGTCACTTTGTCAATTGCCACCCACAACTCTCTTTCATCTCTAACACTTTGAGAAGGTGTGACTTTGCAGAACAGGAAACAAATATTGGTGCTAATTTCTTTACTATAAAAGTACCAAATAGTGCCCACAAACCCACTTTGGTAATAGGAATATCCTTTTTGATCTTTGTATTTTCCGACGTATTCAGCATCGAACTCCTTGATCTTTAATATGTAACTAAAAATCTTTCCAAGATCCACTGAAGGCCATTTTGTCACATCATCTACAAGGCAGTCACTTGTCACAGACAGGGGATCCTTTTTAATGTTGTGTCTTTTGAGCTTTTCAGCATACTCCTTTTTCAGATTTGTGCTTATCTCCTCTTGTGTGTAAATTATTGGCGCGTTTGATACAAATGCCGAGTAAGCTAAAGCAACAAGCTCGATCTTTCTGGCCGAGGTAGAGAGCCCTCTTAATGCCAGATAGTCAACTAAAGCACCTCTACCCATCTCTGCAAAATCTTCATACGCTGACGGTGGAGCCATTAAATTCTTCCACAGTATTATAGTTTCTAGTCAAGGAAAACAAGAAGGGTTCTTCAGAAGGTTACCGGTCATCTCGCCACCAGGGAGTTTCGCCACCAGCCAACTCGCCACCAAGAAACCACCTCGCCAATAACCAACTCGCCACCAGGCGAAGTCACCTCGCCACCAAACACTAGAGTAAAGTAGCCGAGGTGAATTAGCTGTTCGAACGAGAGTATAGTGGAGGTGATTTAGCTGCTCGAACGAGAGTAAAGTAGTAGAGGCGATTTGGCAGTTCGAACGAGAGTAAAGTAGTCGAGGTGATTTAGCTGCTCGAACGAGAGTAAAGTAGTCGAGGCGATTTGGCAGTTCGAACGAGAGTAAAGTAGTCAAGGTTATTTAGCTGTTCGAACGAGAATAAAGTAGTCGAGGCGATTTAACTGTTCGAACGAGAGTAAAGTAGCCTGGGTGATTTAGCTGTTCAAAGGAACCACTGGTGCAGTGCATCGGTCAACGTAACTCTCGTTCGAACAGCTAATTCACCTCGACTCGCGTTACCCTCGTTCGAACAGCTAAATCGCCTCGACTACTTTATTCTCGTTCGAACAGCTAAATCACCTCGACTATACTCTCGTTCGAACAGCTAATTCACCTCGGCTACTTTACTCTAGTGTTTGGTGGCGAGGTGACTTCGCTTGGTGGCGAGTTGGTTATTGGCGAGGTGGTTTCTTGGTGGCGAGTTGGCTGGTGGCGAAACTCCCTGGTGGCGAGATGACCGGATACCTATAAGTTTTGAAACAAGGGGTGTGGTACCTTCAGAATGACACAAAAACGTCAAAACGGTAAGAAAACTGTACTTAATTCGAAAGAATAACATGAAATTTTCGGTAGCTAATCAGGATTTTGAATTAACATGCACTGAAACTTTTGTGTCAAATTTATAAGTCATTTCCAGAAAAATGAAAATCAAAAACTCTATTTATGTGAAGAAAAACATGCTCTTTTACCTTGAATTGAGTTCCTGAGACCTTTCTGACGGGCAAAGTAGAGAAAAGGCGACAACACCACTGCAATATGTGTCACACGCTAGAAAATTAGAGGGAAAGGTATGGGAATACCCAGCGTGCTTTGCTGGAGTTTGCCCCACTTTCAAAATGGCGGATTTTAACGCGAAAAGCTATTCCGAGAAATAATACATGTAGTGTAGCGATCAAAGGAATAAAAATATACTTACACGACACTGTTGTTGTGAAACTGCGACCCTTCTTTTTCTTTTACTCGTTGGCCGTGTTGTGTCATTTGCTGTGTTGTCAACTTTAGCAGAGACAAGCTGGAGAAGCTGTTGTTGTTCAGCGTCACGCGCTTCGATTGTCTCTCGAAGTCGTCGGTTTTCAGCTATCACACTCTCAAGGAGCGTAATGCACCGATCATTCAAGCTCATTGGAGGGTCTTCTTCCATTTGGAGACGAAAATAATATTTTCTTAAGCGAATGGAACCCTGCTAACGCAAAAACATGCATGAAATAACGTGTTACCTGTAGAAGGACGCTGAAAGATGGCGGCAATCTTTATCTCACTTTGTGATTGGTTTGTTGTTGTTATTTTAAAGTTTCTGATTGGCCACATTCAAGCATGATACTCTGCTGACCGAAAACGTGCAGGCTCAGCAGTAAAATATGCGAACAACCGTCTCGACAAGCAACAATCGGTCCAACAATCGAAGAACGCGGTTTTTGTGTTTTACAAAATGTTTTCGAGAAGTCGATCGCACTTAAGAAAACAGAGTAGACTTTTCTGTGGCCATTGCAATGAATATTTGTCGAGAGCAGCTTTCTGGAAACACTGCAAGGCCTATTATGATGTGCAAAATGAAAGATGGCTGACTCGAGATATTTCTGAACCAAATGAACAATCAACAAAGAGAGCAAGGTATCAGTCAAGTGAATCAAACAAAGAAACTACTACTGGTACTGTTGATGCAGAGGAATGGCCATCGAATTCTTCGGGGGATGAGGATATCGAGGAAGCGATACCTAAAGAACAGAATGAAGGTATGGACTGAACAGTTTTAATCATGCGATTTATTCTAGAAGTTTAGAGACGAAACCCTCGCCCTGGCCTGAAAAATCAGGGAAAAATAATGTAGGTCATAGATGAGTGTACCACATGGCCATTTCAAATTCTGATTTTGTTATTCAAAATTTTAACTCTGAAATTCGCCTGAATTCATTTTTGCGTTCTGTAATGATCTTGCCTCGGTTCCATGTGGCTTTCTGTCTTTCGCCTTCTGTAATTATCTTGCCTCGATTTCCTGTGGCTTTCTGTACTCTGTCTTTGGCATTCTGTTATTTTCTTGCATAGATTTCATGTTGACCATTTTTATTCTCCTCTCTCTGATTCTGATTTCACTTGCGTAATGCAATGACATGTGCATTAGTTGTTCTCAAGGCACTACGAATTTGTCACCTCCCTTAAGGTGGCTGAACACAGTTTTTGATACCTCTGTTTCATTTACATTTTTCTCTAAAACCCTTGATCCTTTGGTCACCAAAAATGGCAGCAAGCAAGTTAACAACACAAACTTCAATTTTTTGATAATTAAGCTGACGTATGTACTGTTGCCATGGCAACATGCTCAAATATAAACAGGTGTTTAAAAATCGGTTTTGTTCATTTGCAGAAAATCTAGTCGTTAGATTTTCTTTACAATTTGCATGCAACAAGCTTGTAACCATACTCACAAATTAGCGCTATTTTCATAATAATTTAACAAACAGATCTTTCATTATCCCTCTTTGAAGGTTGACTGGCATATCTTGAATTTCCTTTGTTAAAGTTCAATTTTTTTTCAATCCTCAAGTTACTTATTTCCTAAAGTATTTTCGTGCCAAATCTCGTGAAATTCTAATGAGTGGTTCTCGAGAAATAAGCGCCTCCGAGAAGTCAATTTTTCACTCAATCGCACTTTTTTTCGACTTACTACGCATGCGCTGCATTTAACTGGGTTCTTTTAGCAACAAAGAAATAGCAGAGCTGAGTTCTTTGCATCGTTACCTTTCTAACATACCTTTGTAATAAAAGAGTAAAACCATCAGTTCAATACATTGTGTTCATTTGTGAAGAAAAAAATAGTACAGATAGCGCAGACATTGAGCAAATAAAAT
The DNA here is from genome assembly GCA_019787425.1 of Platygyra sinensis. Lineage (NCBI taxonomy): Eukaryota > Metazoa > Cnidaria > Anthozoa > Scleractinia > Merulinidae > Platygyra > Platygyra sinensis. The sequence continues at coordinate 20,349 of JAHPZR010046639.1, read as the reverse complement.
GATCGCTCTATTTAATTATGCCATGTTTGTTTTTATGCAATACTTAAACTTGTGCGCGCGCTGAATCGCGTTAGCAAGAGCGCGCGCCAAAACTGTGTTCAGCCACCTTAACTATGATAACGGCCAGATGTTTTCGGTTGTACTATTATGCACCACCTTTACATCTTCTTCATCTACTAAAAAGCGAGCAATCATGGTTTTTGAAGTAATCTCTGCAACTTTTGTTCACAGAAGATCAACTTTTATTGTGCGGTTCAAGCATTCTGTTCCAACATGTCTCATTGTGCAATACACCATTTTACAGTTGTTGGCTTAGTGACCTGTCCTCTGAATGGCAGCGAGGCTGGAGTTGACCTTGTTTTGATACAGACCTCACTGCTTTTATTGTGCAAATCAAGTTGTTCTTATGCTAACTAGTTGGCATTTACATGAGAAAAGCTGAGAGGTCTGTATCAAAGCAAGGTCACCTCCAGCCTCACTTGCATTCGCGGCCAGGTAACTAAGCACACAACTGTAAAATGACCTATTGAGAGACACCAGAATTTAGCTTACATAAAGCATAGTCTAAACACGTAGCCAAATCTAAATTGCTCAAGTTTGAAGGCGTTAAATCGAGCGTCTTGCCGTCAAACTCAAGTGAAACTGTAAGCGAGGAAACATAATTACAGAATCTAGAATGCAAACTAAGGAATATGAATGATGGAATGACCGGGACAAAAATCAGACATGGAATCGAGGCAGCATAATGCCAGAATGCAAATAAAGGATGATGGAATACAAAAGTTTAACAAGAAATAGGCAGAACTACAGAGGCAACATATTTGACAGATGCAACCTTGAATTGACTTAATGAAAGCGTCAGCTATCAGCAAGGAATCATAAAATTGAAGAAACTTGAATTAATTGCAGAAATAGATAGAGATTTTTTACCAATCCTCCCCTCGCACCCCGGGGCCTTGCACGCAACTCGCGCTTCGCGCTCGCCATGCGCTCGACTCGCTTTTGCCTCTGTTCCCCTGAAATACGCAAAAAATTACGCCTGTTCTGCAGGCTAAGAAAAACGGGACATTTTTACAGACAGTTGCTAAATAGAGACAACATTTTGGCTGCCGTAGCAATGTGATGTCAAGAAAGCTTAAGTTTTGAGAATGTCGAGAAACATAATGAAACATAAATTAAGATGAATAAGGAAGAAATATTTAAATCGATAAATGGCCATGTGTGACACTTACATGTATTGTCATACTACCGTAGAGTTCCGATAGTAACGACCCCCCGAAAGTAGCAACCCCCCGAAATTAACGTCAATTTTTTTGTGGCTGCTAGTAAATCCCGAAAGTAGCGATCCCCCGAAAGTAGCGACCCCTCCCGAAAGTAGTGATCACCGCCCCCCCCCCCCCACTCCCAAAAGTAGTGAGACAAAGTTTTTTTAAATTGTATTCCGTATACCTTTAATTTGTCAATCAACAGTCAACATTATAATGTACAATACCGTAATACGTTCACAGTAAGGCACTTTAATTTGCAACAAGGGGAACAGTTCACTGATGTAGTGATGTAAGCACGTAAACCGGTATAATTTCGTATTAACAACAGTAACGTCTCTTCAAATTTTATTAAAAACTCTGTGTAGTTTCCGTCGATTATCATTAACATGAACGTCTTTGTTCCAATTAAATGACACTGAGATACAAATTAAACGTAGCGGTGCATCATGCAGTACAATCGAAGCAGTTTAGCTTTCCTCATCTGAGTCACTGAAGAACTCGATCTCCTCTATATCAGCTGATTCACCCATGCGGTAGTCCGGTAAACCATCGAGCATTGAACAAGATGCCACTACAGTTGGACACGTGCCTGATAGTCTAGCGGAAGTCCTGTACAAGCCATTGCTGGAAAAGGAAATCAAGATGACTTGCCGTGTATCTGGCCAAAGCAGGAGTGCGCCAGAAGGTGTATGGGTTCAAGGAGGAGGCATTGAGATTCCCTGCGTTTATGAAATTGGCATCAAGAAAGATTTAGAAGTCTAAGAAAAGAACTGAGAGACAAACTAATACAACTCGTCCCGACCACTGACAATACAATCTAGGAAGATATCCAGAACCCACCCATGTCGCAGTTAAAACATGAAACTGGATAGACGAATTTTGTCTCCTTTGTTTATTGGTGTTGATATTGATTTACGGTATTTTATTACAGTATTGCTGTCGGTACATGTACGTATTTTGTTACCTTCTTTTTATGAAACACAATCTATACATGTGGAATGCAAACAAAATGTTGTTCTTTTTTCATTTTATGTTCGTTTAAATTTCGGGAAAAAAACTCACGCCAGCGCTATTTGTAAACGATTTCTGTTCCCCGAAAGTAACGACCGCCCCGAAAATAACGACCCCCCTAAAGTTACGACCCCCAAAGGCTGCTAATTCCGAAAGTAACGAGGGTCGCTACTATCGGAACTCTACGGTACATCAGATCCCTACCTTGGGCATGAAATTACTGTAGCTTATGATCGTTCTGAAGTCTAGACACATGAGACAAGGACATGTGTAGGATTTCTGCATTCCTGTGTGAACCTTTCAAATGTAAAGGTTCCTCTGTAAGGAATCTAAGCATACCTGGATGTACATTAGCCTGCGTTGCAGTCATAAACGGGGAAGGGCTAGGAAGGCAAAAAAACTGCTTTGCCTCCCCCTACCCCTCCCCCTCCCCTGTTTAACACCTGCTATGCAGGCTAGATATACATGTAAAACCTGTATTTAGAAACCCTTTTGATTAAAGATGATATCCAGTCTGTAAAGTGCATTCTCCGCTTGCAAAGCTTTTGCGAATCTTTTTCCTCATTATAAACATCACATATCTTTGTAAAACAATAACGGAAGGACCTCAACATTGCTCCATACCAAGGTTTCAGCACATCAAGTGTTTGATTCCTGAATGGAACAACCTGTAATGGGGGACTCAGAAACTTCATGTGAGCAATAGACATGTTCATGTGAATGTTTTGTGATAAACAAACTATAGTTCACTTCATCACTTAAATGGTATAAAAGAAGAAATATCTAAAATTAAAAAAATATACCTTAAAAAACATCTACAAGTTTCTCTAGTCCCTGTTGGACAAGCCATTGTTTGACAAATGTCTCATCCTTCCTGATGAACTCATCCATGGTGCAGGCACTTTCGAAAACACATGTATCAAATGCCTGGGGGTCGCCCTATTGCCGCGATAAAATTGGGAATGCCCCAACGCCCATGACTGACAACTCAAGGATACAATGTATATGCACTGCGGTTGCCTGAGGGATGGTAAAGCTTAATGGAACACCTGCAACGGTGTAGTGTTTGTAACAGAAATGCAATAAAAACTGTTGAAACAATAAAATCATAGCCATGTTAATCAATTTTAAGTCCGTTTTCTTTAGATACTGTCATTAATAATGGATTTTTGCTTATTGCGACTGAAATGTTTGAATTTTAACTTTTGGTTACTGGTTGCAAAATGGCGACTTCATGCATTGTTGTGTTATATATTAAGCACTAAAATAAATTTTACCCGTACACTGTATATGTACTTATAAGTTTCTCTACACTGTATCTACTTTTCTCACGTATTTGTTCTCCTAATAGGCTGTTCAAGAGAAAATTTTAAGGATATACTGGGTGATGATGAGGATTTTCTGACCGCAATGAATGACGTTGTAGATGGCTCTAAATCCGATGAGGTGGGTTGTCTTAAAGCAGAATATACATGTAAGCTTACTTTCACTTGAGCTTAAAATACAGTTGTCTGAGTGAACACTTGTTTGCTTTCTGCTAAAATAATTCTGCTTTTATTTCTAACATTGAAACTTCAAAAGCATGATTCCTTTCTTTCCATGCCTACATGTACTTATGTTGTGAAGGGTTCTAGAAGGGTTTTCAGCTTGAAACCCCCACCTTAGGCTTGATTTCCACCGCTCTCTTGTGTCTGGTCTATCCTCCCCGAGAAGAGACAGCTGGACACGTGAGCGGCAAACCATGTCTGTGACGTAAATTTCTAATTAGAATTCTTGTGGCTTTTCTTATGCCACAAATGTCATCTGTTGACAGTCATTGACGGTCCCACGTGACGCCTTCAGCTCGTAACATTTGTACCCGTGCCGTTTTCGCCACCTTTTCTTTTAATTGTGGTCTTCCAACCTATTTTGTTTCACACTGTTGTTACGGAAGAAGAGTTTTTCAAAAAGGGTAGAGCAGACCTGTTTGACTGTCAACAGATGACATTTGTGGCATAAGAAAAGCCACAAGAATTCTAATTAGAAATTTACGTCACAGACATGGTTTGCCGCTCACGTGTCCAGCTGTCTCTTCTCGGGGAGGATAGACCAGACACAAGAGAGCGGTGGAAATCAAGCCTAAGGTGGGGGTTTCAAGCTGAAAACCCTTCTAGAACCCTTCACAACATAAGTACATGTAGGCATGGAAAGAAAGGAATCATGCTTTTGAAGTTTCAATGTTAGAAATAAAAGCAGAATTATTTTAGCAGAAAGCAAACAAGTGTTCACTCAGACAACTGTATTTTAAGCTCAAGTGAAAGTAAGCTTACATGTATATTCTGCTTTAAGACAACCCACCTCATCGGATTTAGAGCCATCTACAACGTCATTCATTGCGGTCAGAAAATCCTCATCATCACCCAGTATATCCTTAAAATTTTCTCTTGAACAGCCTATTAGGAGAACAAATACGTGAGAAAAGTAGATACAGTGTAGAGAAACTTATAAGTACATATACAGTGTACGGGTAAAATTTATTTTAGTGCTTAATATATAACACAACAATGCATGAAGTCGCCATTTTGCAACCAGTAACCAAAAGTTAAAATTCAAACATTTCAGTCGCAATAAGCAAAAATCCATTATTAATGACAGTATCTAAAGAAAACGGACTTAAAATTGATTAACATGGCTATGATTTTATTGTTTCAACAGTTTTTATTGCATTTCTGTTACAAACACTACACCGTTGCAGGTGTTCCATTAAGCTTTACCATCCCTCAGGCAACCGCAGTGCATATACATTGTATCCTTGAGTTGTCAGTCATGGGCGTTGGGGCATTCCCAATTTTATCGCGGCAATAGGGCGACCCCCAGGCATTTGATACATGTGTTTTCGAAAGTGCCTGCACCATGGATGAGTTCATCAGGAAGGATGAGACATTTGTCAAACAATGGCTTGTCCAACAGGGACTAGAGAAACTTGTAGATGTTTTTTAAGGTATATTTTTTTAATTTTAGATATTTCTTCTTTTATACCATTTAAGTGATGAAGTGAACTATAGTTTGTTTATCACAAAACATTCACATGAACATGTCTATTGCTCACATGAAGTTTCTGAGTCCCCCATTACAGGTTGTTCCATTCAGGAATCAAACACTTGATGTGCTGAAACCTTGGTATGGAGCAATGTTGAGGTCCTTCCGTTATTGTTTTACAAAGATATGTGATGTTTATAATGAGGAAAAAGATTCGCAAAAGCTTTGCAAGCGGAGAATGCACTTTACAGACTGGATATCATCTTTAATCAAAAGGGTTTCTAAATACAGGTTTTACATGTATATCTAGCCTGCATAGCAGGTGTTAAACAGGGGAGGGGGAGGGGTAGGGGGAGGCAAAGCAGTTTTTTTGCCTTCCTAGCCCTTCCCCGTTTATGACTGCAACGCAGGCTAATGTACATCCAGGTATGCTTAGATTCCTTACAGAGGAACCTTTACATTTGAAAGGTTCACACAGGAATGCAGAAATCCTACACATGTCCTTGTCTCATGTGTCTAGACTTCAGAACGATCATAAGCTACAGTAATTTCATGCCCAAGGTAGGGATCTGATGTACCGTAGAGTTCCGATAGTAGCGACCCTCGTTACTTTCGGAATTAGCAGCCTTTGGGGGTCGTAACTTTAGGGGGGTCGTTATTTTCGGGGCGGTCGTTACTTTCGGGGAACAGAAATCGTTTACAAATAGCGCTGGCGTGAGTTTTTTTCCCGAAATTTAAACGAACATAAAATGAAAAAAGAACAACATTTTGTTTGCATTCCACATGTATAGATTGTGTTTCATAAAAAGAAGGTAACAAAATACGTACATGTACCGACAGCAATACTGTAATAAAATACCGTAAATCAATATCAACACCAATAAACAAAGGAGACAAAATTCGTCTATCCAGTTTCATGTTTTAACTGCGACATGGGTGGGTTCTGGATATCTTCCTAGATTGTATTGTCAGTGGTCGGGACGAGTTGTATTAGTTTGTCTCTCAGTTCTTTTCTTAGACTTCTAAATCTTTCTTGATGCCAATTTCATAAACGCAGGGAATCTCAATGCCTCCTCCTTGAACCCATACACCTTCTGGCGCACTCCTGCTTTGGCCAGATACACGGCAAGTCATCTTGATTTCCTTTTCCAGCAATGGCTTGTACAGGACTTCCGCTAGACTATCAGGCACGTGTCCAACTGTAGTGGCATCTTGTTCAATGCTCGATGGTTTACCGGACTACCGCATGGGTGAATCAGCTGATATAGAGGAGATCGAGTTCTTCAGTGACTCAGATGAGGAAAGCTAAACTGCTTCGATTGTACTGCATGATGCACCGCTACGTTTAATTTTGTATCTCAGTGTCATTTAATTGGAACAAAGACGTTCATGTTAATGATAATCGACGGAAACTACACAGAGTTTTTAATAAAATTTGAAGAGACGTTACTGTTGTTAATACGAAATTATACCGGTTTACGTGCTTACATCACTACATCAGTGAACTGTTCCCCTTGTTGCAAATTAAAGTGCCTTACTGTGAACGTATTACGGTATTGTACATTATAATGTTGACTGTTGATTGACAAATTAAAGGTATACGGAATACAATTTAAAAAAACTTTGTCTCACTACTTTTGGGAGTGGGGGGGGGGGGGCGGTGATCACTACTTTCGGGAGGGGTCGCTACTTTCGGGGGATCGCTACTTTCGGGATTTACTAGCAGCCACAAAAAAATTGACGTTAATTTCGGGGGGTTGCTACTTTCGGGGGGTCGTTACTATCGGAACTCTACGGTAGTATGACAATACATGTAAGTGTCACACATGGCCATTTATCGATTTAAATATTTCTTCCTTATTCATCTTAATTTATGTTTCATTATGTTTCTCGACATTCTCAAAACTTAAGCTTTCTTGACATCACATTGCTACGGCAGCCAAAATGTTGTCTCTATTTAGCAACTGTCTGTAAAAATGTCCCGTTTTTTCTTAGCCTGCAGAACAGGCGTAATTTTTTGCGTATTTCAGGGGAACAGAGGCAAAAGCGAGTCGAGCGCATGGCGAGCGCGAAGCGCGAGTTGCGTGCAAGGCCCCGGGGTGCGAGGGGAGGATTGGTAAAAAATCTCTATCTATTCTGCAATTAATTCAAGTTTCTTCAATTTTATGATTCCTTGCTGATAGCTGACGCTTTCATTAAGTCAATTCAAGGTTGCATCTGTCAAATATGTTGCCTCTGTAGTTCTGCCTATTTCTTGTTAAACTTTTGTATTCCATCATCCTTTATTTGCATTCTGGCATTATGCTGCCTCGATTCCATGTCTGATTTTTGTCCCGGTCATTCCATCATTCATATTCCTTAGTTTGCATTCTAGATTCTGTAATTATGTTTCCTCGCTTACAGTTTCACTTGAGTTTGACGGCAAGACGCTCGATTTAACGCCTTCAAACTTGAGCAATTTAGATTTGGCTACGTGTTTAGACTATGCTTTATGTAAGCTAAATTCTGGTGTCTCTCAATAGGTCATTTTACAGTTGTGTGCTTAGTTACCTGGCCGCGAATGCAAGTGAGGCTGGAGGTGACCTTGCTTTGATACAGACCTCTCAGCTTTTCTCATGTAAATGCCAACTAGTTAGCATAAGAACAACTTGATTTGCACAATAAAAGCAGTGAGGTCTGTATCAAAACAAGGTCAACTCCAGCCTCGCTGCCATTCAGAGGACAGGTCACTAAGCCAACAACTGTAAAATGGTGTATTGCACAATGAGACATGTTGGAACAGAATGCTTGAACCGCACAATAAAAGTTGATCTTCTGTGAACAAAAGTTGCAGAGATTACTTCAAAAACCATGATTGCTCGCTTTTTAGTAGATGAAGAAGATGTAAAGGTGGTGCATAATAGTACAACCGAAAACATCGGGCCGTTATCATAGTTAAGGTGGCTGAACACAGTTTTGGCGCGCGCTCTTGCTAACGCGATTCAGCGCGCGCACAAGTTTAAGTATTGCATAAAAACAAACATGGCATAATTAAATAGAGCGATCATTTTATTTGCTCAATGTCTGCGCTATCTGTACTATTTTTTTCTTCACAAATGAACACAATGTATTGAACTGATGGTTTTACTCTTTTATTACAAAGGTATGTTAGAAAGGTAACGATGCAAAGAACTCAGCTCTGCTATTTCTTTGTTGCTAAAAGAACCCAGTTAAATGCAGCGCATGCGTAGTAAGTCGAAAAAAAGTGCGATTGAGTGAAAAATTGACTTCTCGGAGGCGCTTATTTCTCGAGAACCACTCATTAGAATTTCACGAGATTTGGCACGAAAATACTTTAGGAAATAAGTAACTTGAGGATTGAAAAAAAATTGAACTTTAACAAAGGAAATTCAAGATATGCCAGTCAACCTTCAAAGAGGGATAATGAAGATCTGTTTGTTAAATTATTATGAAAATAGCGCTAATTTGTGAGTATGGTTACAAGCTTGTTGCATGCAAATTGTAAAGAAAATCTAACGACTAGATTTTCTGCAAATGAACAAAACCGATTTTAAACACCTGTTTATATTTGAGCATGTTGCCATGGCAACAGTACATACGTCAGCTTAATTATCAAAAAATTGAAGTTTGGTGTTGTTAACTTGCTTGCTGCCATTTTTGGTGACCAAAGGATCAAGGGTTTTAGAGAAAAATGTAAATGAAACAGAGGTATCAAAAACTGTGTTCAGCCACCTTAAGGGAGGTGACAAATTCGTAGTGCCTTGAGAACAACTAATGCACATGTCATTGCATTACGCAAGTGAAATCAGAATCAGAGAGAGGAGAATAAAAATGGTCAACATGAAATCTATGCAAGAAAATAACAGAATGCCAAAGACAGAGTACAGAAAGCCACAGGAAATCGAGGCAAGATAATTACAGAAGGCGAAAGACAGAAAGCCACATGGAACCGAGGCAAGATCATTACAGAACGCAAAAATGAATTCAGGCGAATTTCAGAGTTAAAATTTTGAATAACAAAATCAGAATTTGAAATGGCCATGTGGTACACTCATCTATGACCTACATTATTTTTCCCTGATTTTTCAGGCCAGGGCGAGGGTTTCGTCTCTAAACTTCTAGAATAAATCGCATGATTAAAACTGTTCAGTCCATACCTTCATTCTGTTCTTTAGGTATCGCTTCCTCGATATCCTCATCCCCCGAAGAATTCGATGGCCATTCCTCTGCATCAACAGTACCAGTAGTAGTTTCTTTGTTTGATTCACTTGACTGATACCTTGCTCTCTTTGTTGATTGTTCATTTGGTTCAGAAATATCTCGAGTCAGCCATCTTTCATTTTGCACATCATAATAGGCCTTGCAGTGTTTCCAGAAAGCTGCTCTCGACAAATATTCATTGCAATGGCCACAGAAAAGTCTACTCTGTTTTCTTAAGTGCGATCGACTTCTCGAAAACATTTTGTAAAACACAAAAACCGCGTTCTTCGATTGTTGGACCGATTGTTGCTTGTCGAGACGGTTGTTCGCATATTTTACTGCTGAGCCTGCACGTTTTCGGTCAGCAGAGTATCATGCTTGAATGTGGCCAATCAGAAACTTTAAAATAACAACAACAAACCAATCACAAAGTGAGATAAAGATTGCCGCCATCTTTCAGCGTCCTTCTACAGGTAACACGTTATTTCATGCATGTTTTTGCGTTAGCAGGGTTCCATTCGCTTAAGAAAATATTATTTTCGTCTCCAAATGGAAGAAGACCCTCCAATGAGCTTGAATGATCGGTGCATTACGCTCCTTGAGAGTGTGATAGCTGAAAACCGACGACTTCGAGAGACAATCGAAGCGCGTGACGCTGAACAACAACAGCTTCTCCAGCTTGTCTCTGCTAAAGTTGACAACACAGCAAATGACACAACACGGCCAACGAGTAAAAGAAAAAGAAGGGTCGCAGTTTCACAACAACAGTGTCGTGTAAGTATATTTTTATTCCTTTGATCGCTACACTACATGTATTATTTCTCGGAATAGCTTTTCGCGTTAAAATCCGCCATTTTGAAAGTGGGGCAAACTCCAGCAAAGCACGCTGGGTATTCCCATACCTTTCCCTCTAATTTTCTAGCGTGTGACACATATTGCAGTGGTGTTGTCGCCTTTTCTCTACTTTGCCCGTCAGAAAGGTCTCAGGAACTCAATTCAAGGTAAAAGAGCATGTTTTTCTTCACATAAATAGAGTTTTTGATTTTCATTTTTCTGGAAATGACTTATAAATTTGACACAAAAGTTTCAGTGCATGTTAATTCAAAATCCTGATTAGCTACCGAAAATTTCATGTTATTCTTTCGAATTAAGTACAGTTTTCTTACCGTTTTGACGTTTTTGTGTCATTCTGAAGGTACCACACCCCTTGTTTCAAAACTTATAGGTATCCGGTCATCTCGCCACCAGGGAGTTTCGCCACCAGCCAACTCGCCACCAAGAAACCACCTCGCCAATAACCAACTCGCCACCAAGCGAAGTCACCTCGCCACCAAACACTAGAGTAAAGTAGCCGAGGTGAATTAGCTGTTCGAACGAGAGTATAGTCGAGGTGATTTAGCTGTTCGAACGAGAATAAAGTAGTCGAGGCGATTTAGCTGTTCGAACGAGGGTAACGCGAGTCGAGGTGAATTAGCTGTTCGAACGAGAGTTACGTTGACCGATGCACTGCACCAGTGGTTCCTTTGAACAGCTAAATCACCCAGGCTACTTTACTCTCGTTCGAACAGTTAAATCGCCTCGACTACTTTATTCTCGTTCGAACAGCTAAATAACCTTGACTACTTTACTCTCGTTCGAACTGCCAAATCGCCTCGACTACTTTACTCTCGTTCGAGCAGCTAAATCACCTCGACTACTTTACTCTCGTTCGAACTGCCAAATCGCCTCTACTACTTTACTCTCGTTCGAGCAGCTAAATCACCTCCACTATACTCTCGTTCGAACAGCTAATTCACCTCGGCTACTTTACTCTAGTGTTTGGTGGCGAGGTGACTTCGCCTGGTGGCGAGTTGGTTATTGGCGAGGTGGTTTCTTGGTGGCGAGTTGGCTGGTGGCGAAACTCCCTGGTGGCGAGATGACCGGTAACCTTCTGAAGAACCCTTCTTGTTTTCCTTGACTAGAAACTATAATACTGTGGAAGAATTTAATGGCTCCACCGTCAGCGTATGAAGATTTTGCAGAGATGGGTAGAGGTGCTTTAGTTGACTATCTGGCATTAAGAGGGCTCTCTACCTCGGCCAGAAAGATCGAGCTTGTTGCTTTAGCTTACTCGGCATTTGTATCAAACGCGCCAATAATTTACACACAAGAGGAGATAAGCACAAATCTGAAAAAGGAGTATGCTGAAAAGCTCAAAAGACACAACATTAAAAAGGATCCCCTGTCTGTGACAAGTGACTGCCTTGTAGATGATGTGACAAAATGGCCTTCAGTGGATCTTGGAAAGATTTTTAGTTACATATTAAAGATCAAGGAGTTCGATGCTGAATACGTCGGAAAATACAAAGATCAAAAAGGATATTCCTATTACCAAAGTGGGTTTGTGGGCACTATTTGGTACTTTTATAGTAAAGAAATTAGCACCAATATTTGTTTCCTGTTCTGCAAAGTCACACCTTCTCAAAGTGTTAGAGATGAAAGAGAGTTGTGGGTGGCAATTGACAAAGTGACTATGGACATTTGCACAGCTTGGTGCTCATGCATTGCTGGGACTGGTGAGTGTTGCAACCATGTGATTGCAACACTCTACAAGTTAGAATATGCTGTATCTAACTTGTTCACAGACCCAGCATGTACCTCTATGCCATGCGGATGGCATAAAGGAACAAGGACAAGTGTTGCTGCTGCTAGAATTCTTGATCTCAGGATTAGGAAAGATAAAAGAACTTGTGAAACTAAAAAAGACAACATTATTAGCAATGATCTGATCAATTTTGATCCTCGCAGGGAACCGTATAGGTTGGTGCGCGATGAAGAAAAAGAGCAATTCCTTAAAACCTTTGCTACAATAAGAAAATCTTCAGTAAAATTCAAATCATTGGAGTCCAGGGTGGGAAATGATTCAACAAGTACTAGAGAATTCAAAAGTCTAGTAAGCGAGGCAGATATGTATGCTACAAAGCATGAAGGCATGAGTGAGGCTGCACTAGTTCGTGGGTTTATGGAATCTCTTACTTTGACAGACCTGGAAACACAAACTGCCATTGAATGAAACACGAGAGGACAAGCTGACAATCCTCTATGGTTTGAATTACGTAAGGGATGTATATCCGCCTCAAAATTTCATGATGTATACGCCAAAGTAAATTCGGTCGTTAGCAACAGGAGTCAGACTGAACCTAGGACCACACCCCTTGTTTCAAAACTTATAGATCAAGATGAGAATCTTGACCATTTACCTGCAATCAGATGGGGACAGGAACACGAAGAAGATGCACTAAAATCCTTTTATGCAAATGAAGCTGTGAAGCATGTTGATTTCAAATTAGAGAAATGTGGCTTGTATACACTGTATACACCAAACCAAGCCATACATTGGTGCCAGCCCTGATGCTCTCTTAACATGCAAGTGCCATGGCACTACCCCGGTTGAAATTAAGTGCCCATATACAATCCGCAATGAATCAGTAATTGATAGTGCAAGCCAATGTGATTTTTTGGTTAAAATTAATGATCGGGTATGTTTGAGACAATCACACAAATATTACACACAGTTAACTGGGGAGATGGCAATGATCAGGCAGAGATGCCCAATCTGTAAAGAGGGATACTTAGTTGTTTACACGGCAGTCGACACTTTTGTTCAGGCAGTGCCATTTGACCAAACTTTATGGTCAAATGTCGAACAAAACCTAGATATTTTTTTAAAGGCTACATTGTCAAAGCATTGCTGGGTTTGACACCACTAGTGTACATTTTGTGAGAAAGTGATTCTGAATGAGAAAGAAATTGGCAATGACATGAAAGAATGCAGTTTTTGCTGTGACATGTGTGGTGGATGGATACACTTCTGCTGGTGTATCAGAAGTCGATGAAAATTCAGAATGGTTCTGCGACAAATGTTTGGTTACTTTGTCTTCACGATAACATTACAGTTGTAACTAAGGAATGTAGCAAATGTTTGGTTGCTTTTTCTTTATTATCACATTACAGTTGTAAGTAAGTCTTGTAAAAAAAATTTTCAGATTACAGTTGTAACTGATTTCCCTGCAACCTTATTCGAAACCTGTTAGAAATATTTTTACTAAAGGCCCTTTTAAATTCATAAATGGCATATTTCCCTATACTCCCTGTTTATGAAATCGCTACCCTTCTATATACGTGGTACCTTGAAGAGGTTGGGTGGAGCCTCCCTGTTTAGGTCATTATAAAGGCCCGTTTACACAGGCGATTTTTGTCGCGGCAACTCGATGCAATTTTTGTGGCGCTAAAATTGCATCAAGTTTCAAACATGTTCGAAACCCCTGCGATATCGCGGCGACAAATCGCACTGAAAATCGCACCTGGTTTACACGTGCGATTTTGAAGCTGCAACTTTAGCGCGACAAAATTTGCATCGAGTTGTGTAAACGGGCCTTAAGGAATACCCCCAGGTGCCTTTAAGTGGAATAAAAAATAAACAACTTTTGCAACTTCATGTGAATAACATTTAATGTTATCCTAGACATGCCCATGGAAAAGAAACCAGTCTCAGTCACATAGTGGATCCAACAAATTTACCAAACTGGCACAAACAGTTACAATGTCATCAATAACAGGAAGCAGTATAACTGGTAATTCATTCTTAATTATTCTAAACTCCTTCATTCGTTTTATAGCCTGTTCCACATAGATCCAAACATTAGCTATTCTTGATGTTTCTTTAACCTCCTCTGAAAGCATCTGTCTACCCGTCTTCACGCTGGGTGGAATACACAGTGTTGCAGAATGAGAAAGCATGTCGTTCTGTATTTTGAAACCTCGATCTGGCATTACCTGGTCAAATGGCTCCAATTTTTTTAAGAAGCCACTGTCTTGCACAATGTGAATATCTGTTGCACAGCCCTCATAACAGGGTGAAATGTATGAAGAGGCGCCATTGGGTGTGATCCCATACAAGAACTTTACTGTGGTATGATGTTTGTAATCACTCCATAGTGCTGCCTGAACATCAAGACTACTTGGTGTCTCGACGAATATTTCAGAGCAATCAATGATCACCCTGACCCTGGGATAACATTTTCGAAAGCAATTTGGCAAAGCGCTTCGAATTTGAGGTCGTGACGGCCAAATAATGAACCAAGACAATTCTTTTGATAGTAATTTTACCCAGGTTATAAAAATTGAAGAGGCTGTGCCAGCTGAAATATTAAAGCACCGTGCTACGTCTTAAAGCAGAAGTCCAAGGCACAGTCTCATCAAAGTCAACAATAGCTCTTGTTCCAGTGTTAGTTTTCTGGGTGGACCACGCCTTAAGGAACCAGTATCTTCACACGACTGAGAAAGGATAACATTCAGATGCTTAGAGTAAGCTTTAAATTTTTCATTTGTTTTTTACTTTGAATTTTTTTTGCCCTTCCAATAATTCATTATTGCTGTTTTTTTTACGAGGAGGTCAAATAATGTGATAAAGGCTGGGGCTCCGTTCAAACCAGTATAAAAGTGCATGTCATGTTCTCTTGTTAGCTGTTCCATTCTCATTGGGATGAATACAGTTTTGTCTTCACTGCAGTCTTCCATGTCGGCATCGTTTGACTCTTCCATGTGGGCATCATCCGCTAACATTTCAGGGCAATTATAAGAAGAAGTGGAATGAGACCCGATAAGAACCGACGGTTCACACGAGTGTGATGTTTCAGGCAACTTTGTGCGAGTAGATCTTTTTTAAAGCGACCTTCGCTGTTTGTCTGATGGTTGAAGGAACAGAGTCGGGTGTGGGTTATTCATGGTTGGCTTTCCATCAACAAAGTGATTAGAACAAACAAAGGTTTCATGTCCAGGATTAAAGAATTCGAGTCCTCGCTGAATATTTTTTCTCCAGATTTCAAACTTCTTTGGGTCTTTAGGAAACCAATTCCAAATAAGATCGCCCTCCACATGGCGGCGCTTGACACACAAATGAAGATATCTTTTGTCGTTATCACAGCCGCCAACGCAACAGCAATTGTGCTTTATACATTACAACACTGAATGAAAGAATAATTACAAAGTAATACAGTCGTTAGAGTTCTGCATACTGTGAGGCTATTATAAATCAAAACTATGACAAGATTTGACTGTCTGCAAGTTAGTTTACTTTATATGCAACATCGCACTTGAGTCGAGTCTCTACTCCTGGCTGGGTGATTCAGACAAAAAAAAGCTAATAAATGACCGTTCAGTGCGCCAAAAAATACGTAAACAATAATCTGTCCAGGGCTTCTGATAGGGTGCGAAAAAAAATAGGAAATTATGCGGCCCTTTTAAGTCTCATTATGCGGCAAGAAAGGTCTATTATGCGATAAATTATGCGATTTCATTTTAGCTAATTTAATCTTGTTTTATTAGGTCTTAGAGGAGCACGATTCATTTTTTGCTGTTCAAGAAGCAATTAGAGCACATAGGAATGATGGAAACAGCTGAAATAAATCATTTGAAATGTTGCCTCATTTTAAATAATTGAAATCAGCTCAGATTGTGAATTGGGTCAATTAGTGTTACATGCAAATACATGTATCAAACCGAAAACAACTCCAGTGGACACAAGCATAGCTCATTTGCAGTGATAAATATGTTTAATATCGACCTCTATTGATGTTTATTTTCTTGCTGGGCATGCATGAAGTTATCACCTCTAATAAGAAAAGCAGACAACTAAATTAATGTAGTAGGGGCAATTTCCCAAGCGCGTTTTTTTCCGCGTTCCGCTTGTGTGACTCTGCCTCAAGGTGCTTGTCCACCACACACTTTCGTAGATGATCCACTACTATGTTGCAGGAAGAGCAGAACAACAGATCATCGTCAACATGAAACGTTCCTTCAGGGTACTTCCTTGCCCTGTCGTTCGCCGAAATATTCACAGGAAGGTGCGATTTTTTTTTTCTCCTCTGAAGAAGTGCTCGGCGTTTTAACGATAAACTTATCCATCAAGATGTGAGTTTCAATTAAAAGAAGATACGCTACATATTGCAAGCGACTCGACTATCGAGCAGTATTCATGCCTATACTTACATTGCAAGTATGAAGGGATCAAATGACATCTTTAAAATATATCAACGATTGTAATAATTATTGGTGTGTTTAGAAAGATGGATTGCCAATGATCACTCGCCTAATATTGAAAACTAGCACCAGGTCCCCAACATGTAAAATGACGCATAAAACACCTTGTTGATCGTTTGTTCAACGAACGAACGCTTCCAGGTGAGTTTTGATGCCATTTGAAAGATAAAACGCCTCTAGATAACGATTAAAATATCGGAGAACTTAATACAAAGCGAGATTTTGGTCTTTCTTTTCTTAAATTGTGCGATTTTGAACAAATTGTGCGATTTTTCATGAATAATGCGATTTGTTGCGATTTTAGGTCGATTATGCGAAATCGCACCATCGCGTAATATCAGAAGCCCTGTCTGTCTTACCTTGAGAAAAATCTGTTACAGTGGGAGGTAGAAAAAGCGACAAAACCACTGCAATATGTGTCACACGCTCGAAAATTAGAAGGAAACATGGCAATACCCAGTGTGCTTTGCTGGAGTTTGCCCCACTTTCAAAATGGCGGATTTTACCACGAAAAGGTCTATCGCGGTGGTGATGCACAGTGAAAATTATGCCGCACGGAGCACGCGTGATCAAAGCAGTCGCGATGTATATGACCAGTTCAAACTAAAAATTTTACAGTTCTATAGTTCAGTTTTTACTTACTACCTTAAGTGTTTGTTGATATTTTTGCTCTGTAGTATTGCAATTTATATTCTAGCTGTTAGCACTGTCTGGTTGTTTAACTCTCGTTTTGAACATAGAGGCCAGAGGCCATTTCTCGTGGTTGGTGTACGTCTCTAATATTTCTTGTTTTAACCCCTTTTTTTATTTGTCACTGGAGGGAGATGTAAGAAAAATGTATAAAGTCCTGAAAAGTGGGGAAAGCTTCGAAGGCTTCATCTTTACTGAGAGGTAAGCTTTCGAATAACCTTAAATGAGCTTTTGAGCTTAGAGTAATTACCCCATACAGCGGGGCATTAGTTCACTAACCAGAAGCAGCAAATGCGTAATCCCTGCCTAATCCTGGGGTTGGGAAGGTTGGGGTTTACATTGACTGGTGCATTAGGAGGAGGAGGACCTTCAATAAACCCCATAATTCCTTAAATGATCTGCTTTCAGGTACACTTGTATCTGAACCATTCACTTAACACTTTTGTGAGAGCAAAAAAATAGTGAGAAATACAACAGTAGTGAAAGTGTTTGATATCATCTGGTATGGCACGGGACACATTCATACAATACAATACAATTTCTTTTTAATAATGTAACACTTTTCATTTTGCATGGCGGCACCCAACTTACATTTTTTTCCGAAAACAGAGATTGACCTGGATTTTAGCATCGAAAATGCTGGCTTTGTTTCAACGCTAGCTCAGTTTTCGCATACAATTTCTACAGTTTTAATAAATATATCGTTGTCGAGTTAAGTTTTGTACAGAGAAACTAAAAAATGCTCGCAGAAAATTGCTAAAATTAAGATATAAACACAGTGTTTTCGTTCCCAACGCGTCTATTTTTTATCCCGGAAAGAAATTTGATCGGGGCAGATTTTGATCACGTGCTAGGTAACCACTTCTGAGCCGTGAACGCGCTTCATCTAAACACTTGATGGCCCTTGAGCTAGACTTGCCATGAGTCAACCTCCTGAATTTCAGGGTAGAATGTGTTAGGCCGTGAAGCGGCCGGGCGAGCGACGAAGTCACGAGAGGTCAACTTGTCTCGCTTGAAGGGGTTTCCATTTGCGTTTCGCACCAAAAAATGAGGAGTGGCGTGACTTGCAACTGGTGTCTGGGATTACATTTGAAAGTCCTTGAATTGAGTGGCGGAAAGAATAAGTTACAGTCAGGTTACACAATCTTTTACTCTGATTGACTAAAATAATCGAATGTGTGTGCGTTTCTCCTGCATCGATCGAAAGAGCGAATTTGTTTACTCTGTACTAAAGTGATTGCGAAGAAAGATTTTAAACGAAAATTGACCAAAGCTTGTTTGAAATCTTGAACTGATCGCCGAAAACTGGAAAGGAGATAGTGGCGAAGGTTCACTTTTGACAAATATTTTGTGCCGAAATTGCGTAGACAAAAACGAAACGATAGTTCGGAAACAAACACATTTCTTCCAGACAGATATGCTTCCACTGTTTTCTTCTGGTAGTCATGTAATATATAATATCACGTGCGGTGGGGCCTTTGAAGCTTCTTTAATTGTTAATGGGTTTAACCGCAAGTCACGTTTCGTTGAGCATAGTTTGACAATTTGGTCCCCAAGGTACATCAAGGGGACCTCTGATTGGTTAAAGGGCAGCGACCCTTTTTTGGGTCACTAAAATTGGCACCAATCAAGTAGGAAAAGTCCTTCGTCCGGCGGGTACTGAATAAACAGGACGAAAGACTTTTAAGAAAGTCTACTCTTGAGCCTAAGCTTACCTTTTCTTCTCAAAATTGTTGTCGTTCAGCAGCCTTTTTGCAAAATTCTGCGGGTCCTGTGCAGTTCCAAGAGAGAAACTCTAAGGGCATTGCAGAAAATAGTGCGAAAAGGAGGCCGTAAAGTTTGGAGGAAATGTGGCTTTTTATGAGACTTGGCCCATTCTTTTACAACGAATGCGAAGCAAGACAAGATTTTTATTTTAACTTTAATGCTTTATTGTACTTCTAAATCATGCAAAATTCAGGTCACCATAGTGGCGAATAAACAACAATTTTAGTCGCCAAGAGAAAAAGCTAGTCGCATTGGCAACCGTATTGGTTGTGATTTCGAGCCCTGTAAAGGGGTTTTGTCATGGATTTAAACAGATTGTTGAACAGCCAAAATATACATCTCTGTCAAGAAAACTTAAAAATAATAGTACAGTTTTATTAACAATATTTGTTATCTTAGAGCACTGAAGCTATTAACAAGCCTCTTTGCTGACAAGTTCTTTCATTGTTTTGGACATTTTATAGGATTCTATCTGTGAGAGTTTTTTTTTTGTATTTTATTAATTTTATTGATTCTAAGTTACATACATTTTTTTCACGAACATAATTCACATAATCAGACAGAAACGGTACACCATATATTTACATAGGCACCCCATAGTTCCCCTTACAGAATGTAACTCTCTTCTGCTTCTAAATATAATACTAGTACAGCGCAGCAACAACACGAGATTCTGTATAAATCTAATTGTTTTTATACTTGCCCCATTTCATATTGTGAGCTCTTAGTTTATTATTTGATTTTGGGATCATTGTCTCGAGTTGGTATCTGTGAGAGTTGCAGTGGCCTAATGGTTGGTGCACTGGACTCCAGATCGAGTGGTCTGGATACGAGCCCTGGCCAGGGACTTTGCGTTGTGTTTTTGGGCAAGACAATTTACTCTCGTACATCTTCCAGCAAACTTAATGTTTGAGGGTAACCCTGCCATAGACGTGACATTACCTCTCTATGATTTGTTTAGCACCAAGACTGTGAGCCCCATGGAAAAACGTGATCAATTTGTTTATTTTTTTTATGCTGTTCTTTTTTCCAATTAGCTTCTCATCCCAGTCAAATCAAAATGTAATTAAAGCAGTCATTGAGGCATTGGTGGCTGACCAAGGTGGAACTGAAAACTGCCCCTGGTCTCCAGCTGAAATGAAAAGTATGTTTTTACATGATTGTGTAATTTTAACTATATAGACATAATAATATACATGCAGGAGTAGCTTTTCTGTAAGGTGTTCAGTGGAACCTTCCATGAAGTTCATTCTTGAAGTCTGTTTCATACAGACACCTGGATAATACTGAAATTTTTGCATGTTGCTTTGGTGTA
>JAHPZR010046638.1:32500-34928 GCA_019787425.1 Platygyra sinensis | reverse complement strand
GGGAATGGTTTTGAATAGATTTCGAGCAGACAGTGTATCCACATGGAAGATGACCTCAAAACAAAAAAACGCCTAATATTTGCATATTGTCAAAGATCGCAACGCTCACATTCTCCAAAAGACTCCTTGAAAATGCAGCTACAAGTCTTAATAAAGCAAATATTCTAAACTACCTATTTTTAAAAAAGGAAGCCGCGAAAACCGCGTGACTATTCACGTGGATTGTAAGCTGAAAGTAGCTCCCCTTCGTAGCAATTTGGAAATGTTTCTCCAGTACATGGAATTGATTCCCGACTTGATTTCCCAGCCGGCTGGTGGGGTTGAAATCTGTCTCCCGACTATCAATACCCAGTCGTCCACGAACTCTGGGGGACAGAATGTATGAAACGTAATACCTTTTGTGTCTTGTAACAAGAAAGAGAGAATATTAAGGTGTATATTTTGGGTCCGGCGGGCGTATTTATCTGACATAATTTAGGCCACTTGCAGACGGAGCTGGTGATTTAAAGTGGGTCCAATCGAATCGTTCTAAAAAACTGATCACATTGAATTACGATGTTACGTGTCCTTTCACTTTAGAATGCCTCTTTTAAATATGGAAATACCTATCTTAAGTCCTTATTCAAGAATACCCAGGAATTCTCAAGGTTTCGTCAGACGACACAGTTCCAAACAGATTTGTGATTTGAAAATCAACTCGACATTAGAGTTGAAGAGTTTTGCCTACTTAATCTTAACCTTAGACCGTGAAATTCAAACTCCCTTACGCAAAGATTCCGATTAAAATCGCCCTTTTCTTCCAGCAAAGACAATTAAATTCAAACGTACGTGCGCATTTGCAAGTTAAGTGTCCGCGGCTCGAAGTCGCAATTGCGGAAGTGTAACGTAAATAAGGTATCAATCATTCTCATCCCCATAGCCTTTTCTCGTCTCTTAGCCGGCGGGGCCTTGCACGAGAATCGAAGGGCTCTGGAGACATTGGTCCCATTCGTCTCCAGGCCCCACTCCGTCGCTTCACCAAACTACCAGATGCCTTAGTAAAGTGTTCTGCTATTTTCTCGAACGCGTCTTTTGTTCGTCGCTTTCCCGTCAAGCAAAGGCTTATTATTTATCGGCATGAGTGGTTATGACAAGTCTGACGTCTGCATGTTCCCGTTGTTTTAGGTTTACGGTGGTAGAAACTTCACCTGTGAACGACAAATTACAAAAGAACTTTTCAGAGTTGTTCGTGCAACAATTTACACGGGAAACGTGCAACGGCAAAAAAAAAAAAGCCACTACCACCTTTATGTGCGGCACATTCGTGCTGCAATAAATTTTGTAGATCTGGCGCTAGAAGGTGGCAGGCAGAGCACTCGTAGTAGCTCTGAAAGGTTTGCAGTCCAGAAAACGACCCTGATCAGCCGCCATTTTTTGTTGAAAGGTAGGCTGGCCGCTAAAAAGACCGCGAAAGGCATGAAACTGGTGATAAAGACAGAAATTCTGTAAATGAACACAAATTTTCATTGGGAAGTTTCCACCGGGAAAACGGACTACCTTTTTCGGAAATTCCGTTTATTCCGGAAAAATTTTTAGTGCGACGAACCAAAAGTCGTGTTCCATTTACATCCACACCACGGAAGTTCTGGATTTTTTGGTAAATGGAAAAACGGCCATTAATTTGAATTTTTGATTGGCTGCTTGAAAACAAAGAAATCTTAAACGAGGGTCTGAATGGGTTAACCAACTAGCGATAAGGAGCGAAAAATGAACCGACTACCGACAAAACGAGGAAAAAATTACCGACTAACGACAAAAAAAAAATCTAACCGACGACCGACTTGGTCTGACGTCATAGGGATGTTTGTATTCTGAAAACAACCGATTTTGAATTTAGGTCAGGAAATGTCCAGATCTTTTGCTGGGCTCTATTTCACCAGACTAACCACATTAATCCAGATTTAGTCAATTGTAGAATAATTCGAAAGCTTGACTTATTATCCAGCCAAAATCCTAAGCAAAAGTTTGAACGTTTCTGTCTTCAAATTACTCAAGCTCGGGATCCTTTTTTTCGGGGAGCCGCGGGGGCTCATTTCTAGAAGAGCGCGCGGCTCGTGCGCTCACTCGGATACCGGTTGAACACTCGAAGATAATTTGACCCTTTAACATTTAACAGATTGACGTCAGTTTCTCATGTGTCTGTCCTTGTTATTGATCATGAATTTCGTCATAACATTGTCAAAGTAGCTGTGGATCCACGAGGCGATAGCCGAGGGGATCCACAGACTACTTTGACAATGTTAATGACGAAATTCATTGTCAATAACAGGACAGACGCATTAAAAACTGACATCAATTCGTTTTTTACGATAAGTTCGATAACAATTGTCAAATTGTCTGGCTCTCGTTCGTTGACGCATTACATATAAATTAATAAGTCTGTGCGCTT
>JAHPZR010046638.1:0-27500 GCA_019787425.1 Platygyra sinensis | reverse complement strand
CATTAAAGATCCGTTAAACGGTGCAGATTGATACGTATTGCGCTAGCAGCGAAATTTCTGGCAAAAACCCAAAGAAACCCCATAGTAAAGCCACGAGAGCCGTTGAATAATAAGTGTAATACGCGTTTGTGGAAGTCTTGGGAATCATAGAGACTTCCATAGCTAATGTAGCAAAGGCCACTTTCTTGAACGGCACGAGTTTTCCAGGTCCCGTCCACTCCCGTCCACACAACGACAGAGGAAGAGTGCGTCAGATGCTTTCCGTTTCCGTAGGACAAATGTGTAAACTCAATAATTACCAGTCATTTTGAATTTGTATATGAGGAATACTCGTGCAAGGAAATCATTGCTTATTTCGACGCCATTGTTTTCGAAAAGCTTCGTTTTCAAACTGTTTTCCGTCGTCTTCAATTAAAATCCCTCCAATTTGATCTGAAGAGCGTTTTCGTGCATGACGTATTAATGATGACGGTAGGCCTAGCTGTAGAAGTAAGACTGCATTTTCCAATGTAGACGCTGCCTTAGGGCGCTATCCATACAACCAAAAATTTCAAACAACAGGGGTCTCAGGGGCATTGACTGATGTAATAGCCTATGTGTCGACTAAAGCTGAATGTTACCTGTACCACGATTTGTGTCTAATTTCCTGTTGAGTCGGGCAGCATTTTGAATAACGATATAGGAATGAAACTGCTCTGAATACCGCGCCATGTTTTGTTTCATTACCAACAGTAATCGTGACGTTTTTTTTTTTTTTACAAAAACATTTTGACTACTAAAAGAACGTTTAGCCCTGATCAAACAACTGCTTTGGATACATTCACCTCCTTGGATTTTGGGCAGAGTTGAGCCTGGGACAAATAACTCATGAAGCCATAAAAAATATAGAAAGGTATCAAGGAGGTAAGGCAAGGTGTAGTGGACAAGGGGATTCGCTTCAGAGCGGGAGGTTGCGGGTTCAAGCCCTGGCAGGCAACGGGTTGACAAAGACAACGGGG
The DNA here is from genome assembly GCA_019787425.1 of Platygyra sinensis. Classification (NCBI taxonomy): domain Eukaryota; kingdom Metazoa; phylum Cnidaria; class Anthozoa; order Scleractinia; family Merulinidae; genus Platygyra; species Platygyra sinensis. Next base: position 26,502 of record JAHPZR010046638.1, on the reverse strand, counting down.
CTAACAGAAGCAGTCGTGATTTAGTTTTAAGTCACTAGAACTCAAACACAGCCTCTGCGTTATTTAGAATCACGCCGACGCCAATGTGGTCAAAATCAATGTCTCCGCACTCAGCATAAGCCCTTTGGAAAAAAAAAACAACAACCTCTATTTTGACTGACAATGCAATAACCTAGACCAACGCTCTAGTCATAATTCTTACTTCGTGCCTCTCTAACTACAAGGCACTATCTTTGTTATTCAGCGTTAATTAATTTACGCCCCTAGAATAAAAAATAAACTCAGGACAGTCGAACCTCCACTAACGGCCACCTCTCCACAACGGCCACTTTTTTTTTTGTCCCGGCGGACAGCCCGTACATTACCTCCTGTTTAAACCTCTCTACAACAGCAACAGCCACTAAAGCACGTTCTTAACTGGCAATATGGAAGGAAACCAAACTATTGTCACTGAGTCTAGCGATGGTTACATTACAAAGCTGATTGCAAGTGCTGTTCCGGAAAGTACAAAAAAGTCACCAAAATACGCTGTCAATGTCTTTGAAGGTGGAGAAAGTCACGAGTAGACTTTTATTATTTAGTTCTACGTAAATTTAAACCGATTCATTTTACAAAATAAAGATTTAAAACAATGTGATAACTAACTACAAAATAAACCAATCGTTCACGTCCGACTTTAGCGTGGAGGAAGGAGAGAAAAATTCCAGTCGCACTTGAAATCATGGAGCCGGCAGAATTGCCAACCATGTTGAAACCTTTTCTACGCAGACGCCAGAAAATTCAGTGGAAGGAAAACCATACAGTCGCAACACTGTGAAAGCCAATTCGTCACGGGCTGGACAGATTTTTTTTTCCTGTTCCTTCAAGGAAAGCCGTTTTCCATTATTCGAGATATAAGTATTCAAGCCGGCAAACGAAGCTCTAGATCCATCACTGAAAGATCTTGCGCGACAGGGATTGATTTCTTTCACAAAGCACAAGCGTCCAATTTCCAGCGAAGACCTTGAAGTCCTCTACGCAGCAAATCAGCTTGGTCTGAATGCTCCAGAAAGTTTTGCAAATTCGGCATGGTTTAACATCATTCTCTACTTCGGAAACAGAGGCCGTGAAAACCAACGCGAGATGAAACCCGGTGACCTTTAGCTCGAAACAACAACCACCAGCTGAAGTACTTCATCTCAAGCGAGAGAGCGACGAAAAATCAGTCCACCTTCAAGTGCTACAGATTTTACACATTCCGTGTTTCACAGATGTAAATTCTGAGACTGAAATACATTTCTTTCTAGTCAAGTTTATGAACAGTACGTCGGAATATATGAACTAAAAGCGCCAAGTTTTCGAGTTTTTGATCTAAGGGGCGTTACGAGAATTAATTTCACATGACAGCTTGTCAAATTTGGTCCAATCACAGTGGAAATAAAGTTAGTTAAACCAATCAAATTTACTTTGCTTCCTCACGTCAATAACGCGCATTCGCCATCAGATCACCAATGGCTTTTTTACCATCAGTTTACGAGCGGTTTATTGCGAACTGAAAATTAATGGGAGGGTTATAAAATAAATAAACCCTTTCTGGCTTGCTGGTATGTCGGCTGATAATGTCCTTGGCTGAGAGATTGTCCTCAAAATGTCACATTTGCCCTCGAAGCTTCGCTTCTCGGCCAAATGTTCATTTTTCTCTCAGCCGCGGACATTATCAGCCGACATACCAGCCGCCTGAAGGGGTTTATTTACTAATAATACTGCTACCGCAAATACTCGCTTCTGATTGGTTGGAAGATGATCAATTTATCCCAAATTGTATCGATAACTGAACAATTAAATTTTAATTGTATCGGTCGCATTTGATCGGATAAATTCAGGTTTGCCGTTGACGACAAACAAAAAAAGCTTGGCATGAAGAAGCAGTAGTAAACAAAAACAAAAACATAATCGACCGAAACTTAGCTACCCAGATATTTGGAGAGAAAAAATCCGAAAGCCATTGAAAATCTCTCGCTCGAAGAACTTGAAGAGGTTCTCGGAGATTTCTACACCGAATTAAAGTAGTTACACAAAAAAGACAGCATCTGCGGGCCAGAGTCCCGAAGACTACGGGGCGCATTTTGGTGTAAGAGGAAGGCAAGAAAACTTCAACTCTCGCAATGAACACTTCAAGTCTGCAAAAAATGACAATGGCCGCGCGTATGTCATGTTTGCCGAGTCAAACCCCACAAAGATGAGAATATCTACCCTAAAGCTTCAAGGAAGGATGGTCGTTCCAGGAATGGCGGCGACTAGTGAGAAAAACGTCCAGCTGGCGCTTCTGAACGACCAAGCAAAGCAATTAAAGTCCATGGTTTGAAAATCTTAAAAACTTACAAACCTTGTTGACGAATACTTTGAACTAGTCTTCCCGCTTCAACTTCACTTGTGTTTGCACGGTTATCCTCAGTTTTCCCGAATGAACTGTCCTTGTATCTTTAGCTCCGTGTCATAGTTTAAATCAAGGCTGTAAGCGTTTCTTAAAACGTTTTCACGCAAATTGTAAACAAAATAAAACGCTTTTTGATACCGCCTCGACTGGTTTCGACGTGCAATTCCTTTCCTGTACATGTTGATTATTCATCAACAAGTCGCTCATGCGTTCAGAGTTTTGACAGCTTCAAAGCCAATGAAATTGTACATAATGTTACAAACTTGGAAACTGCTCGTCTATGTGGCTCAGTCATTTTCGAAAGAAAAATATTATCGTATGGAAAACTTTGGCGAAAATTAAAGTGACAAAATTAAACTAACATATTTTATCATACCTTTGCTTCATTCTAGCAACCCTCTATAGCAAAACGACGTCAGCCAGAAGCTTGTATTTACGGTTGCCGTATTATTAAAAGGAAATCGGTCTTCTTTCTCGAAACAATTAGGGATTAATTGTACTTGTGAACAGATCGGACTTTTTCTAATTTCCACTCGTGGCTGCGGCAGCCACTCGTGGAAATTACTAAAAAGTCCGATCTGTTCACGCGTACAATTAATCCCTAATTGTTTATCGAACAGACCGATTTCCTATACTAAATATCCCCCAATTTTCAAAACCGCTCGCGTAGCGAAACAGATTTGAAGGATAGTAAACACGATAGCCTCCATTTGGGGCGAAAATATGCTCGGATATTTGTCCTTGGACATTATCTGTTACTCGTAGCTCACAGTTTTTCTCGAGCTACGCTCTCGGAAAACCGGCGTTCCCTTCTCGGAACAGATAATGTCCGCGGACAAATATCCTGGCATATTTTTGCGCCAAATGGATGCTATTGTTTATTTATTAAAAACTGGATCATTGGATAATGCAATTTGAGAGTTTTCATTGGCTAAGCTATCATGGTATATGAGCCATTATACCATGATCTACAAAAATGGCGAACGCATGCGTGATTTTTCGGGCGCCATTGTTGGATATGAGATGATTATAGCCAACTCGGCGCAATGCGCCTCGTTGGCTATCTATCATCTCATATCCAACAAGCGCTCATGGAATAATTGTTAATTAGCTCTTATTAAGGACGGTGCCTACTAAATACAAAGGTTTTTGCGCCAAGTTAGGACCACGCGGAAAAAGTAGACATTTGCAAGGGCTATTGGAATCCACAAAGAAAAATAGGTGTAGCCACGCATTTTTTCGAGATAATTAGCCCTGAATCTCAACAAAAATGCTGACATCAGCATTTTTCTGAAAAGAGCGGGTAACGATATTTCTTCACAGATTTCCTTAGAATTCGCTTTTACATACAGAAAGGCAAACACGTTTAAAAAGATCTTTAAACTACATGGCAAATGGTAACATTAAAATCATTTTTGTTACGTTTTTAGTGACAAAATCGTTGCAAAATCGCTTTTAACGTCTCTGACAGCCTTCCTCTGGTTCAGCAAAAATACAGTCTAAGTACCTTTTGACCACGACCAGAAACTAACCACATGTTGAATAGGCTTGCCGCTTCCATTTCGCAACAAAAAATGTAGGGGTAACCACGCGTTTTTTAAAGTTATTGATCCTTTTTGAAAACTTTTACGGTGCCCGTTACATTTTTTCCTGTCACCTCCCCAGTAAGTAAGACATTTGCGTGTCTGCGCGCGCACTACGCCATCTGCAGGTACATGTTTGCAGTTGGATTTCAGTGTAATTCCGTGGGATGCCTGTGGCAAGCCACGGTAAGTTTTCGGGTGAATTTCTTTTTCATCGTCGACGCAAAACGGCAAATTTGATTGACAGCTGAAACTATTTTTATTTCCAAACAATCTGCGATCAGTCTCGCAAGGACTGTAATTTCCAAGCATAATTTCTTCGATTTGGGCAAGGAACATTCCGCGATTCTGCGATTCTGGCATGGAGAGGAAATAAACATGAACAGAAGGTAAGACATTTTAGAAGGCATTTCGACATTGTGCATTGAATTGAACATCATCCGTTCCGTGTTATCGCACCGGCATCGAATTCACTGTTCACTGAGCTTGCCAAAGGAACCAATGAGTTCAGGCACCAAACCTGCGTGTTCATCCGGCCAACGTCCCTAACCGCGTAGTCTAAACATTAGCAAGATGTTTATAAGAAACTCTGAAACACGATATTCATTGCATCAGTGTATTCACAAATCAAGAAGTCCATCACGGAAAATATCGACACCAACCAATTCAAAAATTGGCTTAAATATTTGTTGGTTTGCAATTGAGGATATTTAAGCCTCGCGAGTTTTCCCTATCGAAATTTTCCCAGTTAAATCCGTGAGTCTACAATCATGCTACGTGATGTGTAAAGTTTTGTGTATTCTTGTCCAAGGATTCTTGCTGACATTAAACTTTAATACCTGTTTACCAGAACGCATGCGAAAAGGTTTATTCCATTCGATGTTATTTATTTCCGGTGTTCCACTGTTAACATTTAAAAATAAAAAGGGAAATTTGTGTTAAGGTGAATTCCTCATGCTTCTGATGGATGGAAACTTTAATCCTTTCGTTATCTTGAATAAACAAGAACGGGAATAAACAAGAACACATTATCTATACCAGTTGCGTTACGGTACGTTACGTTTTTCTCATCACAATTTGTGAGAGAAAAACGTAACGTACCGTAACGCAACTGGTATAGATAATGTGTTCTTGTTTATTCCCGTTCTTGTTTATTCAAGATAACGAAAGGATTAAAGTTTCCATCCATCAGAAGCATGAGGAATTCACCTTAACACAAATTTCCCTTTTTATTTTTAAATGTTAACAGTGGAACACCGGAAATAAATAACATCGAATGGAATAAACCTTTTCGCATGCGTTCTGGTAAACAGGTATTAAAGTTTAATGTCAGCAAGAATCCTTGGACAAGAATACACAAAACTTTACACATCACGTAGCATGATTGTAGACTCACGGATTTAACTGGGAAAATTTCGATAGGGAAAACTCGCGAGGCTTAAATATCCTCAATTGCAAACCAACAAATATTTAAGCCAATTTTTGAATTGGTTGGTGTCGATATTTTCCGTGATGGACTTCTTGATTTGTGAATACACTGATGCAATGAATATCGTGTTTCAGAGTTTCTTATAAACATCTTGCTAATGTTTAGACTACGCGGTTAGGGACGTTGGCCGGATGAACACGCAGGTTTGGTGCCTGAACTCATTGGTTCCTTTGGCAAGCTCAGTGAACAGTGAATTCGATGCCGGTGCGATAACACGGAACGGATGATGTTCAATTCAATGCACAATGTCGAAATGCCTTCTAAAATGTCTTACCTTCTGTTCATGTTTATTTCCTCTCCATGCCAGAATCGCAGAATCGCGGAATGTTCCTTGCCCAAATCGAAGAAATTATGCTTGGAAATTACAGTCCTTGCGAGACTGATCGCAGATTGTTTGGAAATAAAAATAGTTTCAGCTGTCAATCAAATTTGCCGTTTTGCGTCGACGATGAAAAAGAAATTCACCCGAAAACTTACCGTGGCTTGCCACAGGCATCCCACGGAATTACACTGAAATCCAACTGCAAACATGTACCTGCAGATGGCGTAGTGCGCGCGCAGACACGCAAATGTCTTACTTACTGGGGAGGTGACAGGAAAAAATGTAACGGGCACCGTAAAAGTTTTCAAAAAGGATCAATAACTTTAAAAAACGCGTGGTTACCCCTACATTTTTTGTTGCGAAATGGAAGCGGCAAGCCTATTCAACATGTGGTTAGTTTCTGGTCGTGGTCAAAAGGTACTTAGACTGTATTTTTGCTGAACCAGAGGAAGGCTGTCAGAGACGTTAAAAGCGATTTTGCAACGATTTTGTCACTAAAAACGTAACAAAAATGATTTTAATGTTACCATTTGCCATGTAGTTTAAAGATCTTTTTAAACGTGTTTGCCTTTCTGTATGTAAAAGCGAATTCTAAGGAAATCTGTGAAGAAATATCGTTACCCGCTCTTTTCAGAAAAATGCTGATGTCAGCATTTTTGTTGAGATTCAGGGCTAATTATCTCGAAAAAATGCGTGGCTACACCTATTTTTCTTTGTGGATTCCAATAGCCCTTGCAAATGTCTACTTTTTCCGCGTGGTCCTAACTTGGCGCAAAAACCTTTGTATTTAGTAGGCACCGTCCTTAATAAGAGCTAATTAACAATTATTCCATGAGCGCTTGTTGGATATGAGATGATAGATAGCCAACGAGGCGCATTGCGCCGAGTTGGCTATAATCATCTCATATCCAACAATGGCGCCCGAAAAATCACGCATGCGTTCGCCATTTTTGTAGATCATGGTATAATGGCTCATATACCATGATAGCTTAGCCAATGAAAACTCTCAAATTGCATTATCCAATGATCCAGTTTTTAATAAATAAACAATAGCATCCATTTGGCGCAAAAATATGCCAGGATATTTGTCCGCGGACATTATCTGTTCCGAGAAGGGAACGCCGGTTTTCCGAGAGCGTAGCTCGAGAAAAACTGTGAGCTACGAGTAACAGATAATGTCCAAGGACAAATATCCGAGCATATTTTCGCCCCAAATGGAGGCTATCGTGTTTACTATCCTTCAAATCTGTTTCGCTACGCGAGCGGTTTTGAAAATTGGGGGATATTTAGTATAGGAAATCGGTCTGTTCGATAAACAATTAGGGATTAATTGTACGCGTGAACAGATCGGACTTTTTAGTAATTTCCACGAGTGGCTGCCGCAGCCACGAGTGGAAATTAGAAAAAGTCCGATCTGTTCACAAGTACAATTAATCCCTAATTGTTTCGAGAAAGAAGACCGATTTCCTTTTAATAATACGGCAACCGTAAATACAAGCTTCTGGCTGACGTCGTTTTGCTATAGAGGGTTGCTAGAATGAAGCAAAGGTATGATAAAATATGTTAGTTTAATTTTGTCACTTTAATTTTCGCCAAAGTTTTCCATACGATAATATTTTTCTTTCGAAAATGACTGAGCCACATAGACGAGCAGTTTCCAAGTTTGTAACATTATGTACAATTTCATTGGCTTTGAAGCTGTCAAAACTCTGAACGCATGAGCGACTTGTTGATGAATAATCAACATGTACAGGAAAGGAATTGCACGTCGAAACCAGTCGAGGCGGTATCAAAAAGCGTTTTATTTTGTTTACAATTTGCGTGAAAACGTTTTAAGAAACGCTTACAGCCTTGATTTAAACTATGACACGGAGCTAAAGATACAAGGACAGTTCATTCGGGAAAACTGAGGATAACCGTGCAAACACAAGTGAAGTTGAAGCGGGAAGACTAGTTCAAAGTATTCGTCAACAAGGTTTGTAAGTTTTTAAGATTTTCAAACCATGGACTTTAATTGCTTTGCTTGGTCGTTCAGAAGCGCCAGCTGGACGTTTTTCTCACTAGTCGCCGCCATTCCTGGAACGACCATCCTTCCTTGAAGCTTTAGGGTAGATATTCTCATCTTTGTGGGGTTTGACTCGGCAAACATGACATACGCGCGGCCATTGTCATTTTTTGCAGACTTGAAGTGTTCATTGCGAGAGTTGAAGTTTTCTTGCCTTCCTCTTACACCAAAATGCGCCCCGTAGTCTTCGGGACTCTGGCCCGCAGATGCTGTCTTTTTTGTGTAACTACTTTAATTCGGTGTAGAAATCTCCGAGAACCTCTTCAAGTTCTTCGAGCGAGAGATTTTCAATGGCTTTCGGATTTTTTCTCTCCAAATATCTGGGTAGCTAAGTTTCGGTCGATTATGTTTTTGTTTTTGTTTACTACTGCTTCTTCATGCCAAGCTTTTTTTGTTTGTCGTCAACGGCAAACCTGAATTTATCCGATCAAATGCGACCGATACAATTAAAATTTAATTGTTCAGTTATCGATACAATTTGGGATAAATTGATCATCTTCCAACCAATCAGAAGCGAGTATTTGCGGTAGCAGTATTATTAGTAAATAAACCCCTTCAGGCGGCTGGTATGTCGGCTGATAATGTCCGCGGCTGAGAGAAAAATGAACATTTGGCCGAGAAGCGAAGCTTCGAGGGCAAATGTGACATTTTGAGGACAATCTCTCAGCCAAGGACATTATCAGCCGACATACCAGCAAGCCAGAAAGGGTTTATTTATTTTATAACCCTCCCATTAATTTTCAGTTCGCAATAAACCGCTCGTAAACTGATGGTAAAAAAGCCATTGGTGATCTGATGGCGAATGCGCGTTATTGACGTGAGGAAGCAAAGTAAATTTGATTGGTTTAACTAACTTTATTTCCACTGTGATTGGACCAAATTTGACAAGCTGTCATGTGAAATTAATTCTCGTAACGCCCCTTAGATCAAAAACTCGAAAACTTGGCGCTTTTAGTTCATATATTCCGACGTACTGTTCATAAACTTGACTAGAAAGAAATGTATTTCAGTCTCAGAATTTACATCTGTGAAACACGGAATGTGTAAAATCTGTAGCACTTGAAGGTGGACTGATTTTTCGTCGCTCTCTCGCTTGAGATGAAGTACTTCAGCTGGTGGTTGTTGTTTCGAGCTAAAGGTCACCGGGTTTCATCTCGCGTTGGTTTTCACGGCCTCTGTTTCCGAAGTAGAGAATGATGTTAAACCATGCCGAATTTGCAAAACTTTCTGGAGCATTCAGACCAAGCTGATTTGCTGCGTAGAGGACTTCAAGGTCTTCGCTGGAAATTGGACGCTTGTGCTTTGTGAAAGAAATCAATCCCTGTCGCGCAAGATCTTTCAGTGATGGATCTAGAGCTTCGTTTGCCGGCTTGAATACTTATATCTCGAATAATGGAAAACGGCTTTCCTTGAAGGAACAGGAAAAAAAAATCTGTCCAGCCCGTGACGAATTGGCTTTCACAGTGTTGCGACTGTATGGTTTTCCTTCCACTGAATTTTCTGGCGTCTGCGTAGAAAAGGTTTCAACATGGTTGGCAATTCTGCCGGCTCCATGATTTCAAGTGCGACTGGAATTTTTCTCTCCTTCCTCCACGCTAAAGTCGGACGTGAACGATTGGTTTATTTTGTAGTTAGTTATCACATTGTTTTAAATCTTTATTTTGTAAAATGAATCGGTTTAAATTTACGTAGAACTAAATAATAAAAGTCTACTCGTGACTTTCTCCACCTTCAAAGACATTGACAGCGTATTTTGGTGACTTTTTTGTACTTTCCGGAACAGCACTTGCAATCAGCTTTGTAATGTAACCATCGCTAGACTCAGTGACAATAGTTTGGTTTCCTTCCATATTGCCAGTTAAGAACGTGCTTTAGTGGCTGTTGCTGTTGTAGAGAGGTTTAAACAGGAGGTAATGTACGGGCTGTCCGCCGGGACAAAAAAAAAAGTGGCCGTTGTGGAGAGGTGGCCGTTAGTGGAGGTTCGACTGTCCTGAGTTTATTTTTTATTCTAGGGGCGTAAATTAATTAACGCTGAATAACAAAGATAGTGCCTTGTAGTTAGAGAGGCACGAAGTAAGAATTATGACTAGAGCGTTGGTCTAGGTTATTGCATTGTCAGTCAAAATAGAGGTTGTTGTTTTTTTTTTCCAAAGGGCTTATGCTGAGTGCGGAGACATTGATTTTGACCACATTGGCGTCGGCGTGATTCTAAATAACGCAGAGGCTGTGTTTGAGTTCTAGTGACTTAAAACTAAATCACGACTGCTTCTGTTAGCCCCGTTGTCTTTGTCAACCCGTTGCCTGCCAGGGCTTGAACCCGCAACCTCCCGCTCTGAAGCGAATCCCCTTGTCCACTACACCTTGCCTTACCTCCTTGATACCTTTCTATATTTTTTATGGCTTCATGAGTTATTTGTCCCAGGCTCAACTCTGCCCAAAATCCAAGGAGGTGAATGTATCCAAAGCAGTTGTTTGATCAGGGCTAAACGTTCTTTTAGTAGTCAAAATGTTTTTGTAAAAAAAAAAAAAACGTCACGATTACTGTTGGTAATGAAACAAAACATGGCGCGGTATTCAGAGCAGTTTCATTCCTATATCGTTATTCAAAATGCTGCCCGACTCAACAGGAAATTAGACACAAATCGTGGTACAGGTAACATTCAGCTTTAGTCGACACATAGGCTATTACATCAGTCAATGCCCCTGAGACCCCTGTTGTTTGAAATTTTTGGTTGTATGGATAGCGCCCTAAGGCAGCGTCTACATTGGAAAATGCAGTCTTACTTCTACAGCTAGGCCTACCGTCATCATTAATACGTCATGCACGAAAACGCTCTTCAGATCAAATTGGAGGGATTTTAATTGAAGACGACGGAAAACAGTTTGAAAACGAAGCTTTTCGAAAACAATGGCGTCGAAATAAGCAATGATTTCCTTGCACGAGTATTCCTCATATACAAATTCAAAATGACTGGTAATTATTGAGTTTACACATTTGTCCTACGGAAACGGAAAGCATCTGACGCACTCTTCCTCTGTCGTTGTGTGGACGGGAGTGGACGGGACCTGGAAAACTCGTGCCGTTCAAGAAAGTGGCCTTTGCTACATTAGCTATGGAAGTCTCTATGATTCCCAAGACTTCCACAAACGCGTATTACACTTATTATTCAACGGCTCTCGTGGCTTTACTATGGGGTTTCTTTGGGTTTTTGCCAGAAATTTCGCTGCTAGCGCAATACGTATCAATCTGCACCGTTTAACGGATCTTTAATGATTTTGCAACTATTATTACCTCTTACCGTCACATGTCGAGACGCACGAATGTACGAGCAGCTCTGCCGGATCGTGTAACACACGCTCTGTTGACAAGCTCTGAATGTTCTTGAAAATCTGATCCTTCGTCATTCGAAACTGTCCAATACTCATCAATTTGTTCTTCTCTGTAATCCTCGAACACCTCAGTAACATCCCCTTGGTCCACAAATTGTATGCTAACAACGTGTTGTGGTACTGCAATCGCTGATGATACATTGTTTCAGGGTATCAAAATCTCTTTTCAGACTCGTTGATAGTGTGATGAACGGCGTAGAAAGCTGGCTTCAAGGCCCCAGCCTTATCTTTAGTGGTCTCGCTTCTAACCGTCCGCTGGCGTACAGGTCTATATTCTCTAACCACTCTTTGATCTGTCCTTCCATACCTGGTGTTATGTCCTCACTTGGCAAAGGGGTCATTGAAGCTATAGCAGAAAAGGGTGTGGCAGATTGAGGAACCGGATATGCGAATATTGCCTCCACTACTCAACCGGTACACACAACACAACAATGTTCATATATGGGCGCGTGGACTAGCCAAGCCACTGTGTCGTTTATTTAACATATATGCAGATATGTACAAATATCAACTATTTTATATAAACGAAAAAGCAGAAGCACCAAAGCCGGACACGAAAACCCCAAAAAACCAGCAGGTGGAAAAAACACGGGGAACGTGTACCCCCGACCAAGGCAGTGGTGCAACCCTTGGGGTTTTAGGGTATGCTAATGCCAGGTAAAAAAGAAAAGCAACACAACACAACACGGTGATGGCTGACTGTAGAATGCCTCACTTTGATAACGACCGCGAATTACAAACTCTAATCCCAAAACTCACTGCGCACTAACACCCTCCCCAGACCCCTGATACGTGCCGGCAAAATAGTAATTTACGATAATACGGTGCAATCACAAATTACATTTTGTCATGCCGTAATGTACCGGTCAATTCCAAAACCGCCCATCCCCCCCCCCCCCCGGGCAAACCCCGGGGCATTTGACTTTTTTGAAAAAATTTGATCAAATCCCCCGCTATGTTGCCAGCTTAGACGGTCAAATGCCCCACCCGTTAGAGCTTAAAAGAGGGTCAAATCACTCACCCTCCAAGGAAAACAGAATCGCTTACCTTCAGAAATAAACAGAATCGCTTACCTTTGGAAGCAAGTTCTGCAAAGTTTTCAGCCACTACGAATTTCTTGTTTAGCTTTTCTTCGCTCCACGCTTTAAACAAAGGCATATCCCACGATATAACTATATAAAACGACAACAACAGAAAAACCCACGCGGCAAGAGCAATGACCCGAGAACGCGGCTCACGTGCTGAATCAAAGAATTGCGAAATTCTTTTGTTTCCGACCGCTGACAGACGTTTAGACAGGAAAGTCAAATGCCCCACCGGGCGGGCCTTATTTTGGGTCAAATTCCCCACTGTACGGAGCTTAACGCGAGTCAAATGCCCGGGGATTGCCCGGGGGGGGGATTGGGCGGTTTTGGAATTGACTGGACATAAGTACTTCATGTATCCTTTGTTATAGTGCACATAATACACTTAAGTAGAATTCTACTAGTATACTAATGCAAATGCTGCAATCTGATTGGTTGAGCTACTCGCATACTATCAGCCATTAGAGTACAGTTGACTGCCGCTCGTCCACGAAATGCGATGTTTTAATAGTTTTCCCGAAGTTTTGGAAGGAATTTTAGATGTAAACGGGTAGTTAAATTCCTGAGAAAACTAAAAGAAGCACATTTACGGTTTCTTGACTTTAAAAACTTTAAAATATTGAAAAAGCGGGTGTGCGCGTAAACAACTGCAAATTTGCCAAGGACAGTTCGATACGTGCAATTTTGTTTAAGGGTAAAGTTCAATACTGTGCGGGAAAATCATTGGAAACCGTTATTTTTGTTAATTTCAGTTAGAATTCTACTAAAGCAATTAGATTAAGAGCTCGAGATTTCTATGAGGCGATAGTTGATTCGGCTTTTGGCCTCATCAACTATCACCTCACAGAAATCTCGAGCTCATAATTTCATTGTTAATTAGTATATATACACTCAGTGATCTCGGTGTTTTAAGCAATCTGATTGGTTCGCTATCTCTGGCTAATGAGAATTATTCACCCCCTACCGAGTGAATAATGCGTAAGCCAAACAAAAATAAAATGGCGGGTGTGAACTCGCGTTTCGCCAGTGCTTGCACGTTTTCCACGCATGAATTGAGAGGTCAATTAAATCGATTTTTAAATTAATGGTTTCCTTCTGAAAATTTTGTTGAGATCACTTCCTGTGCATATACTAAAACAATTATTCTTCTCAATCTCGGTGAATAGTGGCAGAATAATTGTTAAATAATAAGGGATATATACACTATGATACACTATGTTCTAAATACACTATAATAAGGGATACATGAAGCACTTACTTGTCATGCGCATAGTACTTTGCTGCCCATCTAGAGCAGGCGCCTTCAGCAACACCACAGGATTCCCGGTCCAGTTTGTGATCTCTTGGATAATGTGTACTAAAATATTAAATATATTTAGCGTCTGTTTATAGTTCTCTCGTTAGTAGGCTTTTGAAAAACATGCACAGTTCGCATCAGTAAATGCTCGTCAAGATAGCTTGCACATGGAGGGAAATCTCTTTTGCGTAGCTTCACTCGCAGAGAGAATTGAACGTTTGGTTTTCAGAAATGAATAACTTTAAAGGCCTGTATTAATAAACGGGGTCTTTAATATGTTAAGCTACGGCGTTGTTCATTTACAAATTAATCAGAAAGAAGCTGTTTTGCTCTACTTCTCTTCGATAAAGATGTTCCTTCTCAATTTTTGCTTTCCTGAAAAATGGACGGTGTTCTACAAACATTCCGTTCAACAAAACAGTTTAAAAAGAACTACAGTGATACATCAAATTCCACTGCACACTAAAAACTTTTAGAAAACAGTCCTAAGAAAGTACGCGCGCTGATTGGTTAAAAATCGTGTTTGTATAACTCGATGGAGACACAAAACTAGCGCGCGCTTGTTGACGTAGTGATGGCGCGAGCAAAGAGAATTTACATTTTGATATCCAAAGCTAACAAGTTGTTTTCCTTTTTCTCGTCATGGTGTTTTCTAAAAGAAATAGAAAGCATGTACTTTGTGTTTCTATCGAGTTATACAAACACTCGTGCAAGTTTGGGAGAACTCGAAAAAGCTGTGGAAACACTCGCCTGCGGCTCGTATTCCCACAGCATTTCTCGTTCTCCCAAACTTCCACTCGTGTTTGTATAACTCGATAGAAACACGGTACATGTTTTCTATTCTTAAATAGAGCATTCCACGCTTACCGCAGGCGATTTCGCCATATTGATGCGCCTGCTTCTTAGTCCTAAAAACTCCGTAAGATGTCTTTTTAGCTCAGACACTCCTGTATGAGCTTCCTTGCCCACCGGAACCCGGCTTCGGGTGGCGTTCGATGCGTGACCTGTTCACCTTTTCGGAAAAAACTCACGATGACTTTAACAATCCCACTAATGGCCCGACCGCATGGACAAACAACGCGCTGTGAAAATGCAACAGCAGCGCGTCTCGTCGGCTCAATTAAGCCCCGGTCAAACCACCCATGATAGTCGATGATAGTTGACGATAGTCCATGATAGTTGAAGTGCGCGCTTCCGCTTGATCACCAACTGTCATGCACTATCATCGACTATCATCAACTATCATTCATTTTGAGCTTATTCAAATTCTTCATGATAGTCGATCTCGTTTGACCACCCGTACGATAGTTCATGATAGTTTTTCGGTCAGCTGTTTTGGTAGTCACAGGCCCAATAGCGGTCATTATTTCCAGGGGTTTCCTCACATGTTTCACAGTTCATGCGGAACATTTCGTTGTAAGCGGCAGTCTCCTCCACTCGCAATTCTTCCACCAATTTCAGTTACATTCCGCTTTGTTTTCTCCTTTTGATCCATTCCCTTGTCCTTCCTCTCTTCCACGGACTCTCTCCAGATTCATCTTTCGTGCATTCTCTACACAAATCGATTTCCAGAAAACAAGCTGCCGCCCTCTTTCGTCGCGAAAAATTCATACTTTTACAAGTTTGTCTTACGGGGGGGGACGCCATTTAGAGTTCACATTTTTATGAAGAAAGAGCTTGGAAGTCGCTGCTCTCGTGACTTTGCTCGTGCGACGGCCGGTGAACTATCGTCAATTAATAACACAAAGTTTTTTGGCCCTTTGACCATGCGAATGATAGTTGGTGATAGTTGATGATAGTTAGGAGAGAATCAACTATCATCGACTATCATGCGCCGTTTTGACCAGGGCTTAACCCTTCAATTTTTTTTCTTTTAAATTATCGTTCGCCGGCGAACGATGACTTTATAAGATGATATGGAAAAAGAAAATACGTTTTCAAGTTGATCACACAGTCTCGACTATGACAAGACCTCGCTTTTTTTATTAGAGCATAATTAAGAAAAGAGACTATTAAAAAATGTGTCAACTGTATCTCAAACAAGCTTGTGATCTTGCACATTGCAAAATATGCTAATTAAGCTTATCAAATCTGTCAACTTCAAAGAAGCACATATTGAAAACCATTTAATGCATTTAACTGAAACTTTTGCAGTCAAGTTGTTACAGATCGTTGTTTCAGATGGAGTCCTAAACAGGTCCTAGCTCGTATTCTCTTGATTTAATTAACAGAAATAATTAAATTTTCTAGGTTAAATGTAACCAAAAATGCACATTTATGACGTCACAAATCCACAGGGGTTCTTCTGTCAATCAAAAGCAGATGTGAAATGCAAACAGCATTTGGTACTCTTAAAAACCATATATAGTTTGCCAAGCTTTCTATTATTTTGTCTGCTTCCATACCAGTGACAACTTGCCACTGTAGGAAAGCCCTAAAAAAAGAATTTTAGCGATAATTGCAAAAATTCTCGCTCATTGGCTAATTTTTTTATTGTCAATAAGCGCACAGACTTATTAATTTATATGTAATGCGTCAACGAACGGAGCAGACAATTTGACAATTGTTATCGAACTTATCGTAAAAAACGAATTGATGTCAGTTTTTAATGCGTCCTGTCCTGTTATTGACAAATGAATTTCGTCATAACATTGTCAAAGTAGTCTGTGGATCCCCTCGGCTTATCGCCTCGTGGATCCACAGCTACTTTGACAATGTTATGACGAAATTCATGATCAATAACAAGGACAGACACATGAGAAACTGACGTCAATCTGTTAAATGTTAAAGGGTCAAATATCTTCGAGTGTTCAACCGGTATCCGAGTGAGCGCACGAGCCGCGCGCTCTTCTAGAAATGAGCCCCCGCGGCTCCCCGAAAAAAAGGATCCCGAGCTTGAGTAATTTGACAGACAGAAACGTATCAAACTTTTGCTTAGGATTTTGGCTGGATAATAAGTCAAGCTTTCGAATTATTCTACAATTGACTAAATCTGGATTAATGTGGTTAGTCTGGTGAAATAGAGCCACAGCAAAAGATCTGGACATTTCCTGACCTAAATTCAAAATCGGTGTTTTCAGAATACAAACATCCCTATGACGTCAGACCAAGTCGGTCGTCGGTTAGATTTTTTTTTTGTCGTTAGTCGGTAATTTTTTCCGCGTTTTGTCGGTAGTCGGTTCATTTTTCGCTCCTTATCGCTAGTTGGTTAAACCCATATTCAGACCCTCGTTTAAGATTTCTTTGTTTTCAAGCAGCCAATCAAAAATTCAAATTAATGGCCGTTTTCCATTTACCAAAAAATTCCAGAAATTCCGGTGTGGATGTAAATGGCAACACGACTTTTTGGTTCGTCCCACTGGAAAATTTTCCGGAATAAACGGAATTTCTGAAAAGGTAGTCCGTTTTCCCGGTGAAAACTTCCCAATGAAATTTGTGTGCCATTTACAGAATTTCTCGTCTTTATCACCAGTTCCATGCCTTTCGCGGTCTTTTAAGCGGCCAGGCCTCCCTTTCAACAAAAAGATGGTGGCTGATCAGGGTCAGTTTTCTGGACTGCAACCTTTCAGAGCTACTACGAGTGCTCTGCCTGCCACCTTCTAGCGCCAGATCTACAAAATTTATTGCAGCACGAATGTGCCGCACATAAAGGTGGTAGTGGCTTTTTTTTTTTTTTTGCCGGTGCACGTTTCCCGTGTAAATTGTTGCACGAACAACTCTGAAAAGTTCTTTTGTAATTTGTCGTTCACAGGTGAAGTTTCCTACCACCGTAAACCTAAAAACAACGGGAACATGCAGACGTCAGACTTGTCATAACCACTCATGCCGATAAATAATAAGCCTTTGCTTGACGGGAAAGCGACGAACAAAAAGACGCGTTCGAGAAAATAGCAGAACACTTTACTAAGGCATCTGGTAGTTTGGTGAAGCGACGGAGTGGGGCCTGGAGACGAATGGGACCAATGTCTCCAGAGCCCTTCGACTTCTCGTGCAAGGCCCGCCGGCTAAGAGATGAGAAAAGGGCCTATGGTGACGAGAATGATTGATACCTTATTTACATTACACTTCCGCGACTTCGAGCTGTCGACACTGACTGACACTTGACTTGCAAATGCGCACGTACGTTTGAATTTAATTGTCTTTGCTGGAAGAAAGGGAGATTTAATCGGATCTTGCTAAGGGAGTTTGAATTTCACGGTCTAAGGTAAGATAAGTAGCAAAACCTCCAACTCTGATGTCGAGTTGATTTTCATCACAATCTGTTTGACTGGTGTGCTGACGAAACCTTTGAGATTCCTGTGTATTCTTGAATAAGGACTTAAGATAGGTATTTCCATATTTAAAGAGCATTCTAAAGAAAGACACTTACATCGTAATTAATGTGATCAGTTTTAGAACGATCGATTGAACCACTAAATCACCAGCTTCGTCTGCAAGTGGCTAAATTATGTCAGATAAATACCACGCCGGACCAAAATATACCTAATATTCTCTTTCTTGTTACAAGACACAAAAGGTATACGTTTCATACATTCATGTCCCCCAGATCGTGACGACTGGTATGATAGCGGAGACAGATTTCAACCACAGCCGGCTGGGAAATCAAGTCGGGAATCAATTCCATGTACTGGAGCAACATTTCCAATTGCTACGAGGGGAGCTACCTTTCAGACCTTACAATCCACGTGAATAGTCACGAGTTTTCGCTGCTTCTTTTTTAAAATAGGTGGTTTCGATATTTGCTTTATTAAGACTTGAGCTGCATTTCAAGGAGTCCTTGGAGAATGAGCGTTGCGATCTTTGACAATATGCAAATATCAGGCGTTTTTTGCTTTGAGGTCATCTTCCATGTGATACACTGTCTGCTCGAACATTCAAAACCATTCCCGGCCATCGCGCCTGCTTTGTCGCTGGGAGTAAGCGGGAGAGCTTTTCCTCTTTTTCGAATATCGTCTTCGTTCACCGTTTTTCCTCCTTTTTCAGGAAGAATTCGGTTCTCAGGCTTCAAATTTAGTACTTCCGAAGCGTGACACCTGCGCGTGATGAATTCACCCCAACATACACAAACTTGACACGAAAGCGTCGGACGATTGAGTGTTTCGAGCCGATTCAAGTGAACTTTTTTCACAAATTTTGCCTTCAAAGGGACAGTATTTCTGTTGCAATTAGCTTTCAGGCGTCGAACTGACGAGATGCAAAACTCTCAACTTGTCGTGCAACATTGTTTCGTTGCAAGTTTCCTTGCAAATATTTTTTGTTGCGCAACAAGTTAATCACGCAACGTGAAAAACGCGAAACATCGACCCAAAACTTGCAACGAAACAATGTTGCGCGACAAGTTGAGGTTTTTTTTTTTTATCTCGTATTTCGCCGTCTTTAGACACGTTGTTGCATCCGAGATATTTTTGTGTTGCACCGTCACGCAGTACAATTAAAAAATAATTTGAAAACCATTCTGTGAATAACTCAAGAAATTATAATTATAATTTTCAGGTTTGTATGTTTCCCGATCTTTAAATACTTGTCGAAAAATTTGCTCACAAATTTACAGAGTCCAGGAGCCGCCATGTTGGTGTACCCACAGAGATACCAACATGACGGCCAAAAAATAGTGTAAATATCTGGAACTTACTAGCTTTGGCTATCTATGCCGCTGATTTTCTGAACTGATCAAGCAAACATTACAATAAGCACTTTTCCTAATACTTAAACTTCTAAAAAGGCTAAAAGAATCGAGAGATAAGTATATGTTTTTTTGATTAACACGTTTCATAGCATTATGTCACGCACTGCCATAACTCTGAAATTTGAAATGTGCCTGTCTTTAGACAAAGCATGTACTTGAGCTGAAAACGTTGTTCACATATATAAATTTACCACGCCCCTCATGCCTAAGGAAGGTAATAACTTTGGTGGCTCTTAAGTTTTCGATTTTACCAAACGAATGACGTCTCGTGCAACCCAAGAATCACAAGCCCCGAAATCGTCCCTTGACGCTTGCCGACAACTTAGGGCTCGCTCTTCTGTTTACGCACGCAGCATTAAGCAGACGTAAACGAGAAATTATCAGCAGACTTTTTGAAACGTTTACCACTGCGAATTCTGCATTTTAGTTCCGAAGATGAATGTGGTGGGAAAAGCGAAATGCACAACTTTTTCACGTAATTCTTACTTGGTGCGCGACGCTCGGCTCGTGAACGAAATGTTGCGAAGTTTTAACACTACTGCACTTACAAAAGCAAACACGAGATTTCCTTGCCAATTAAAAAGACGTTTCGCCAGGCGATAGACGCTTGTTGACTCAAAGATGTTTCGCAACAATGAGGTGATTGAAAAAGAGCAGTAACGTCGCTCGTTAGCGACAGTGTGTAAGCTATCCATTTTGATCTCATTTTCTTGCGCTCTTTTTATTTACTGGTAACACACTGAACGCTGCTAAATTTGTATTCTACTGCGATACGTTTTCGTGTTGCAAGGTCTGGTTTTGTGTTTTAGATACAAGTCTGGTGCCTTTGAGCCTACTTTAATATACTCGGTCAGGTTATGTAAAACTAGTTTACCTAAATAGTACAGAATACTGCCGAAGAGAAGAATGATGATAGGAATGTCAATGTAGGGCAGGGTTGTCCAGTAATACGCACTAGAAAACAAACTGCAACTCATCTCCTCTTCGCCCTCTCATCAGGACTGAAGAGTGTCCAGAACCGTCGCTAAAAAGTTGTTTGTCATTTTCGCGTGTTTGCCCTATTTCTTGGCGAGAAGCCCAGGAATTGTCCGAGCTATGTTGTATCAAGTCCACAAGATTTTTCCAGTCCTCGATGGCAACGACATGACCTCGGAAAAGTATTGTATTTCTTTGTGACAGGTCGCTGACAGTTCTCGTACGTAAGTCACAGCAGGAAAATCGGAAACACGTCGTTCAGGCATATATGCGTGTTTACGATTATGCGATTATACAAATTTCTGAGCCAGGTGCACTTCTAAGCTCGGGTGTCCTACGGGCCCGAGCACCGAACAATAATTACTGAATGCTCTAGCTCCACTTTGACTTCCGCCAGACCCCTTGGTGTTTGGAAGTCACTAATTCTTGCAAGGCATTTTTTTGGTTTACGGTTCAGTTGTTTTTCTCTTTGAACTATGTGATCTTTCCTTTGTGTTATGTTACAGAGTAGTAAGTGACAAACATAACAGATACAGATTGCCTCAACCTCCTTTTCATAACCAAACAATAACAACTGCATTGCTTGCGCAACAAGTGGTACATTATTTGTCAAAGCTGTAAGGTACAGAGAAATTTGTTGTAAACATAAAGCCTACTTGTGGTTTGGTTCAAACTGACATGAGGTCCTCTCTTCGTTAAGTCATAAGCATCGCTCTCATTCTATTTTGTAATATAAGTTGCATAGTAAGGAAGTTTTTTGAAAACAGAAAACCCAAGGTTATGTGATTAATTACTAAATTGAAAAAAAAAAACAGTCGGTCATCTGTATAGAATTTAAAATACTGAACAGTTTTGACTTTTCTTTAACATGTTTTTCTGGCTTTAGCAAGTTTGTGGTACCTAAGGCTGGTTTTCACGAGTGACGGAGTCGTAGTCGGAGTCGTAATTAGAAGCGTAGAGCGATACGATCTAGTGAAAATCAAATCGACGGAGTCGGAAGCAGAACACTGATTCTGCTTATGACTCCGTCGCTTACGATCAAGTGAAAACTGCATTGTCGGAGTCGCAAGCAGATTGAAGCGGAACAATAAACGGGGGGGGGGGGGGGTGACAACTCTAACAAACGCTGTTTGAGCAATACTAGGTCTTAAATTAAGTCGTCCCGGAAATTTGATCATTCTCCCGAATTTTTGGGAAATGTCAAATAAAATTTCCTTGGATGTCCCGATTTTTTTCTGCAATTTCCCGGAATTATCGCGCGTTTCCCGGAAAAATTTCCAAATGTCCCGATTCCCGCAGAAATCTGGAGATTCCCGGAACAATTTTGGCTTTGTCCCGAAACAGCGTTTGTTAGAGTTGTCACCCACCGTAATAAACCAATGACAATGTTCGATTCCGGTATGAAGCAGTTTTCCTGTCAAAAAAAATATTGCGTGTGCAGTGGTAATTATTGCATTTTAGCTTTCAATTATTACTCAGTAAAATGATATTATTGAATCTCGTTATATTGAAATTATTCATATGTTTGCGTGTGTAGTGATAATTGCTGGTTTCCGGCCGCCATGTTGGTGCCCATGTACAATGGGCACCAGCATGGCGTCTCCATACAAATCCTCTATAAAATTTGGGAGAAAACGTTTCTTGCGCTCATATCTTCCATGAGAAAAATTGCATGTGACCTGAATCTTGGCGAGAGTCTTTGCATATGTACCTTCTTTCTATTTCCAGATTCTGGACTTAATCTATTGAACGGTTGTTTTGATTTTTTATTTTGATCTATTTTGAATGGCGTGACACTGAAAACCAGCAATTATCACTACACACGCAAACATATGAATAATTTCAATATAACGAGATTCAATAATATCATTTTACTGAGTAATAATTGAAAGCTAAAATGCAATAATTACCACTGCACACGCAATATTTTTTTGACAGGAAAACTGCTTCATACGGAATCGAACATTGTCATTGGTTTATTACGGTGGGTGACAACTCTAACAAACGCTGTTTCGGGACAAAGCCAAAATTGTTCCGGGAATCTCGAGATTTCTGCGGGAATCGGGACATTTGGAAATTTTTCCGGGAAACGCGCGATAATTCCGGGAAATTGCAGAAAAAAATCGGGACATCCAAGGAAATTTTATTTGACATTTCCCAAAAATTCGGGAGAATGATCAAATTTCCGGGACGACTTAATTTAAGACCTAGTATTGCTCAAACAGCGTTTGTTAGAGTTCGTCCACCCCGTTTATTGTTCCGCTTCAATCTGCTTGCGACTCCGACAATGCAGTTTTCACTTGATCGTAAGCGACGGAGTCATAAGCAGAATCAGTGTTCTGCTTTCCGACTCCGTCGATTTGATTTTCAACTAGATCGTATCGCTCTACGCTTCTAAATTACGACTCCGACTACGACTCCGTCACTCGTGAAAACCAGCCTTAGGTACCACAAACTTGTTAAAGCCAGAAAAACATGTTAAAGAAAAGTCAAAACTGTTCAGTATTTTAAATTCTATACAGATGACCGACTGTTTTTTTTTCAATTTAGTAATTAATCACATAACCTTGGGGTTTTCTGTTTTCAAAAAACTTCCTTACTATGCAACTTATATTACAAAATAGAATGAGAGCGATGCTTATGACTTAACGAAGAGAGGACCTCATGTCAGTTTGAACCAAAACCACAAGTAGGCTTTATGTTTACAACAAAATTTCTCTGTACCTTACAGCTTTGACACAATAATGTACCACTTGTTGCGCAAGCAATGCAGTTGTTATTGTTTGGTTATGAAAAGGAGGTTGAGGCAATCTGTATCTGTTATGTTTGTCACTTTACTACTCTGTAACATAACACAAAGGAAAAGATCACATAGTTCAAAGAGAAAAACAACTGAACCGTAAACCAAAAAATGCCTTGCAAGAATTAGTGACTTCCAAACACCAAGGGGTTCTGGCGGAAGTCAAAGTGGAGCTAGAGCATTCAGTAATTATTGTTCGGTGCTCGGCCCGTAGGACACCCGAGCTTAGAAGTGCACCTGGCTCAGAAATTTGTATAATCGCATAATCGTAAACACGCATATATGCCTGAACGACGTAGTTTCCGATTTTTCCTGCTGTGACTTACGTACGAGAACTGTCAGCGACCTGTCACAAAGAAAGTACAATACTTTTCCGAGGTCATGTCGTTGCCATCGAGGACTGGAAAAAATCTTGTGGACTTGATAACAACATAGCTCGGACAATTCCTGGGCTTCTCGCCAAGAAATAGGGCAAACACGCGAAAATGACAAAACAACTTTTTAGCGACGGTTCTGGACACTCTTCAGTCCTGATTAGAGAGGGCGAAGAGGAGATGAGTTGCAGTTTGTTTTCTTAGTGCGTATTACTGGACAACCCTGCCCTACATTGACATTCCTACATCATTCTTCTCTTCGGCAGTATTCTGTACTATTTAGGAAAACTAGTTTTACATAACCTGACCCGAGTATATTAAAGTAGGCTCAAAGGCAACCAGACTTGTATCTAAAACACAAAACCAGACCTTGCAACACGAAAACGTATCGCAGTAGAATACAAATTTAGCAGCGTTCAGTGTGATACCAGTAAATAAAAAGAGCGCAAGAAAATGAGATCAAATGGATAGCTTACACACTGTGCGCTAACGAGGCGACGTACTGCTCTTTTTCAATCACCTCATTGTTGCGAAACATCTTTGAGTCAACAGCGTCTATCGGCCTGGCGAAACGTCTTTTTAATTGGCAAGGAAATCTCGTGTTTGCTTTTTGTAAGTGCAGTAGTGTTAAAACTTCGCAAACATTTCGTTCACGAGCCGAGCGTGCGCACCAAGTAAGAATTACGTGAAAAAGTTGTGCATTTCGCTTTTCCCACCACATTCATCTTCGGAACTAAAATGCAGAATTCGCAGTGGTAAACGTTTCAAAAAGTCTGCTGATATTTCTCGTTTACGTCGCTTAATGCTGCGTCGCGTAAACAGAAGAGCGAGCCCTAAGTTGTCGGCAAGCGTCAAGGGACGATTTCGGGGCTTGTGATTCTTGGGTTGCACGAGACGTCATCGTTTGGGTAAAATCGAAAACTTAAGAGCCACCAAAGTTATTACCTTCCTTAGGCATGAGGGCGGGGTAAATTTATATATGTGAACAACGTTTTCAGCTCAAGTACATGCTTTGTCCCTAAAGACAGGCACATTTTAAATTTCAGAGTCTATGGCAGTGCGTGACATAATGCTATGAAACGTGTTAATCAAAAAAACATATACTTATCTCTCGATTCTTTTAGCCTTTTTAGAAGTTTAAGTATTAGGAAAAGTGCTTATTGTAATGTTGCTTGATCAGTTCAGAAAATCAGCGGCATAGATAGCCAAAGCTAGTAAGTTCCAGATATTTACACTATTTTTTGGCCGTCATGTTGGTATCTCTGTGGGTACACCAACATGGCGGCTCCTGGACTCTGTAAATTTGTGAGCAAATTTTTCGACAAGTATTTAAAGATCGGGAAACATACAAACCTGAAAATTATAATTATAATTTCTTGAGTTATTCACAGAATGGTTTTCAAATTATTTTTTAATTGTACTGCGTGACGGTGCAACACAAAAATATCTCGGATGCAACAACGTGTCTAAAGACGGCGAAATACGAGATAAAAAAAAAAAACCTCAACTTGTCGCGCAACATTGTTTCGTTGCAAGTTTTGGGTCGATGTTTCGCGTTTTTCCACGTTGCGTGATTAACTTGTTGCGCAACAAAAAATATTTGCAAGGAAACTTGCAAAGAAACAATGTTGCACGACAAGTGAGAGTTTTGCATCTCGCAGTTTCGACGCCGGAAAGCTATTGCAACAGAAATACTGTCCCTTTGAAGGCAAAATTTGTGAAAAAAAGTTCACTTGAATCGGCTAGAAACACTCAATCGTCCGACCGCTTTCGTGTCAAGTTTGTGTATGTTGGGGTGAATTCATCACGCGCAGGTTGTCACGCTTCGGAAGTACTAAATTTGAAGCCTGAGAAACGAATTATTCCTGAAAAAGGAGGAAAAACGGTGAACGAAGACGATATTCGAAAAAGAGGAAAAGCTCTCCCGCTACTCCCAGCGACAAAGCAGGCGCGATGGCCGGGAATGGTTTTGAATGTTCGAGCAGGACAGTGTATCCACATGGAAGATGACCTCAAAGCAAAAAACGCCTGATATTTGCATATTGTCAAAGATCGCAACGGTCATCTCCAAGGACTCCTTGAAATGCAGCTCAAGTCTTAATAAAGCAAAAATCGAACCACCTATTTTAAAAAAAGACGCAGCGAAAAATCGTGACTATTCACGTGGATTGTAAGGTAGTAGACTGAAGTAACTCCCCTCGTAGCAATATGTTGTCCAGTATATGGAATTGATTCCCGAGTTGATTTCCCAGCCGGCTGTGGTCGAAATCTGTCTCCGCATCTAGGGAACCTGAGATGTATGAAATGTATACTTTTGTGTCTTGTAACAAGAAAGAGAATATTAGGTATATCTTGGTCCGGCATGGTATTAATCTGACATAATTTAGCCACTTGCAGACGAAGCTGGTGATTTAGTGTTCAATCGATCGTTCTAAAACTGATCACATTAATTAACGATGTTAAGTGTCTCTCTTTAGAATGGCCTTATATATGAAAATACCTATCTTAAGTCCTTATTCAAGAATACACAGGAATCTCAAAGTTTTCGTCTAGTCACACCAGTCAAACAGATTGTAATGAAAATCAACTCGACATCAGAGTTGGAGGTTTTGCTACTTCTTACCTTAGCCGTGAAATTCAAACTCCCTTAGCAAGATCTGATGAAAATCTCCCTTTCTTCCAGCAAAGAAAATTAAATTCAAACGTACGTGCGCATTTGCAAGTAAAGTGTCCGCGGCTCGAACGCTCGCAATTGCGGGAAGTGTAACGTAAATAAGGTATCAATCATCTCATCCCCATAGCCCTTTTCTCGTCTCTTAGCCGGGCGGGCCTTGCACGAGAAGTCGAAGGGCTCTGGAGACATGGGCGTGTCCATTTACAAAAAATTTCGGAAAATTCATATTGGGAATTTCCGTTTTTCACCCCCCCCTTTCGAACTGGTCCTATGGCGACAAGTCCCAGTGTTTAACAGGACCCTATCCGTCGCTTCACCAAACAACCAGAGCCTTAGTAAATGTTCT
>JAHPZR010046636.1:17500-25508 GCA_019787425.1 Platygyra sinensis | reverse complement strand
ACAATTGAAAACTTGAGCAAATAAAAGTTGTTTTATTTAGTAGTCTTCTCAAACAGGTCTCTATATTAAGCGGCCACTCACGGGGATGAGACAATTGGCCACTTAACAGAGATGGATTTTTAATACAGGTTCATCCAAAACGATGTTTGGCATGGTTCAGTTTTTGGTTTATCGGAATAGAAGTACAAACAAATGCAAGTGGAGAAAATTAAAAGTAGCAGACTGATGGTTATAATACAGTCCACACTGTCATTCTTTTACCTTCATCTGGCTAAAAATGTCCATCTTCAATTCTTCCTGGCCAATTAATAGACTGAGGTATTAAACAAACCAAATATCACCCTTGGGATGGCAAGAAGCTGGCTATAGATGTTTGTTATTACTAACAGCATATATAGCTGACAATTTTTCCAGGACTTCAATGGCTGCTGACCACCAAATAAAGGTTGGCTTCATAGGACCAACGGGTGCTAATAGAGGTTTGACTGTACTTGTTACTTACAGGTAATACAGTGTGGTGTCATAGCATCACTGATATAAGTTGTTTTGAAATGTTTTGCTTTTTTTAAGTCATTGTTACAAGAAAAAGTAAACCTTGAATCTTCCATCACGGATCTTCAAAAAGAAATCCAAGGCTTAAAAGAAGACAATGGCCAGCTAATGGAAAAAGTACAAGTAAGTGCACTTATTCTCCAGAATATAGTATTATGACAGTTTCCAGTACATGATATTTTTAGTCAGAATAATTATTTATGCATCATTTGATATGTAATTAGATGTTTTTTTTTTACTAAATTAAATACAACCAACTTGTGTTTTTAAACACTGTCAGATAAATTCAACAACCAATGATAAACTTGAAACTCTGGAAGGGGAGCTCAAAACAGTCACATCACTACTGCAAGAAAAGGAAGGGGTGAGTCACGCTGCAACTATTCAGCCAGTCATTCAAATCTCTCCAGGCAAAGAAGACTTTCTTTTGAGTTATTGCATAACAATTTTGAATGGGAAGACCAGTTACATACTATAAGGCAAATAAGTTATTAGCCTACCTGACCTCAATACATGTACACTACGAAGTAAGTATTTAATAGAAAGTCTCTAGGTTTGTAGGATGTGCTCTTTTCCTCACCTCCCACTCCCTTACAAGCCTCCTCTGCAGAAAATTCAAACATTTGGATGTTCATGCACTCCCTTAAATCTGCCTATGGTCACTAAATATTTTTGGCAAGATCTTGATTGAATTGAGCACTGAAATTTTACGTACAATATATCATTAGTGGCTGCACAACTACAACTGTCAGTGAAAACAGTCTGTCACCAAACCTCTATAGCCCTAACCTGTGTGAGGCTTAATGCTAGTCAACTTGCAAGTCATTTGGCAGCCCAATAAAATGGAAAATTTGTCTTGACTTGTGACTCTTTGGTAAATAAAATATTACAAGGAATAATGAAACTAGAGGTGTTCTTTTACTTACAACCTTCACAATCAGTTTTACTTTCTAATCATTTTATTGATGCATAATACACAAAGTTTCTTTTTAACCTGCAGATGATCTCTAGTCTTAATTTTGAACTGAGCTGTGCTGTTGAAAATTCGAGAGCTGATCTTGAGATGGAACAGGAAAGAAACAAGGCTCTTAATGAAAGAATATCTTACCTAGGTTTGTAAATAAATTCATGAACTAAGTTAATTTTATCAAACAGTCTTATAAAATAAGTTTGTTTAAAAACAAACTTATGGATGCATGATGGATGTTAAGTTAATTTCAAACTGAACAGTAAAATCTAACTATATACTTAGAATTTTTTTGTAATCTCAATTTCTCTGTTTGTTTGTAACAGAAAGAACAGTTTCAGAAGTGACAAGTAACAGAGATGAAGTGGAAGAGGCAAACCAAACTCTTCATGGTATTTATAATTTTTAAGTTGGAGTTTTATTGCTTTAAACTCTAGTTTTAATAAGTGGTCTGTATTTCTGACATGATCACACTTTTTTGTAATTGACAATAACAATTATGTACAACATTTCAGAGTTGGTGGCACAACTGAGAAGAGAAAACATTGAGTTGAGAACAAAACTTGACAAGACTGAAGAAACCTTAGAGGTATGTCATGTATTAGACTTGCCACAAGTTGACCATATTTCTCATGCGACAAGGGCGAGATCGAGTGACAAATTCGCAAGGGCAAGCAATTTCAGCCATCTTGAGTCAGGGTGAACAAGTTTGGCCAATCAAATGTTTATTATTAAATATAGCCTTTGATGAAACAGCCTCAGCTTGGGGAAAATTTTCTCTTGCGGGACACGAGGCATAATCTCAAGAGGGCAAGATCTTGCTAACTAGCAAATCGCAGCACAGTATTTCATTCATCTAAATGCTTACTCATGGAGCTAGTAATAAATGATATAAAGTGTAAATGTGAAGGTTCATTGATCACTGCTTTTCCCTCAAAAGAGTTCTAAAATTAAACCTGAAAAAAAAATTGAATCTTCATTTTGTAGCAAACAAATGTCACCACAGGAAAATATACTGCTCAATAGCTTTAACATGTAATCAAACAGTCTCACATGTTAGTTTTGTCTTACATGACTTAAGTCAATTTACATCTGACACATTCTCAATGTCTTCAATGTCTTCTATGGGTTCCATTGACAAATTCAAAATAACAGCC
This sequence comes from Platygyra sinensis, assembly GCA_019787425.1. NCBI lineage: Eukaryota > Metazoa > Cnidaria > Anthozoa > Scleractinia > Merulinidae > Platygyra > Platygyra sinensis. The sequence goes on along the minus strand of JAHPZR010046636.1, from coordinate 22,832 downwards.
ATCAGACCTCTTGCATCATGCATGGTACCACCAGGAGTTAATTGTCAGTAGCTTTCATTTCAGAATGATTGCACATTAGGGTTTCAACCAGGAAAAAAAGAAAGAACCACATGTAACCAATTAAAATAATTTTCTTTAATTTTTATTTTAGATTACCCGTAACAAACTGATGACAACTGTTAACGAAGGCCAGAACAAGATAGATGCTCTTGAAGAAATGTTGAGCAAAGAGATGCTGGTACTCTTATAATTGTGATAATTAAGGGCGTTCGCGCCCATTGCTACTGCGCATCTCTAGTGCGCACGCTATTCATTGGTCACGCGCGTGCCACGTCATTTTCAAGCGCGCGCAAAGAGTCAAAAACTCAACAAAATACAGAGCTGATGACCTTTGCGTTAACTTTGTGTGCGAATATTTTTGTTTGATGCTCGGTGACCCCCACTTTTTTTTCGGCAGATCACTTCCTTTCCTGATTCTTTTCATTATACTAAAAAACAAAAAAATCTTTACGTGGGAAGTTTTAATTATTTCTCATATACCATTCAAATAGGGTCGAATTGGTACATGGATACAGGTGTGCGTAACTTAGAAGTTGTATGTTTTAAGGCTAATTCTAGCTGATTTAATGGCATATGTAGCAAAGATCTATCAAATAGGCCTATATATGCTGTGTTAAACACACATAACTTAGATATGAATCTTCAACTTAAATATATGCCGCTAGTAAGGAATCCGACCAGAATCGTTTCAGTGGCTGGAAATCCTAGAAATGCTATGATCTGTGATGTGCCTTATCTTTAAAACGAGCTCGGTGACCCCCGATTATTTTTACGTTTTTCATCTAATTTTATCATTTTCTACCTGCAGACAAAGTTTTAAAACAATCTGTACGTGGGAAGTTTTTGGGCGCGAACGTCCTTAAGAGGCATCTTAATTTCATGCCGAATTTAAGGTTTTATTTTTATTGCAAAGCATGAAAAGCACCAAGGTAACAATAAACATAACCACAGTTTTCCCTAATCTTAACTCTTGTATGCATGTCCAAGAATGTTCTTACTTAATTCATTTGGAACCACAGCTGTACCAGTGACAGATCTAAGGGAGGGACCCCAGGCCCCCTCCTTATTTGGGGTTAAAAAAAGAAGAAATGACAGAAGGGAGAAAAACCAGCAGGGTACATGTAAGTAAATCAAAACTGGAGGCTCTCTTAGCTCAAGGTCTGGATCCACCACTGTGTACAGAACGGTTTCACCACAAAGATTTGCAAATTTTGCTCTATGAAAGAGCAATGCTCACAGTCAGGTTTTGAGAGTCTTTTGTTCCTTTTGTTCAAGAAAAGTAAAGAGTTTGGAGAAAAACTGGAGTATTCCCTGAAGCAGAGTGCAGATCATTTTAGTGAAGCCCAGTCTCGAATTGTGCAGCTTCAAGATGCAAATGGAACATTAGAAGGCAGGAATCAGGAGTTACAAACAAAACTGTTTGAGATAATTGAAAAAGAACAATCTACAGAAGAAAAAGCAAGGTGAACTAAATTATTATTATAATTTTTAATTACCTCAATCATTCTAAAATATGCATTAATTAAAAGTACAAATTGTCTTGACGTGACAGTGTTGTGTGGTATAGATGTCATTAATATCCTGTGATTTTATTTTAGATGTTTGTCAGTGGAGAAATTTTCTCTTGAAAGCAGACTTCAAAAGTGTGAAAGTGACTATGAACAGCGCCTGTCTATTGCAAATGACCAGGTGGAATCACTTCAAAAAGAACTTCAAAGGTATAATCTAAACCTTTACATTTAAAAGAAAAGTTAAGTATCAACTGCAGCTTAATTAGAATTTCCAGAGGGATGGGAAGGGGGGGGGGGGAGTCTTGAAAAAATATCCCTTCCTTGGGGAAGATATGGATATTTTCTTGAACTACACAATGTGCAGGTTATCTGGGCAAATAAGTGATTGTTAATCACCAGGGTAGTTAATGTGTGGAAAAGGTTAGGGATGCTCGTCAGAACATTTATGTTAAACTTCTAGAAGAAAACCAGTCTGGGCGTGGCACAAAGCTTTATTTGACTCCCAAAAGATGTCACATACACCAACAATCTTTAATTTGCCCAGATGACCTGCACATTGTCTAAAAATGAGGCTAAAAATTGTCATGTTTCGGCCTGAACATGCGAAGAGATTTTTATCCCTAAACAAGACAAAACCCAAGAACATCCCTGACACATGAAAGTCCCTCCAAGGAGGCTAGGTTCTCTTATGTGCCTGGAGTAAGAGCGGTCTATGGTTTGACGACATCGGCTTGAAAGGCCTTTGTCCGTAGCCGGAAAAAGGGCAATAAAATCATTTGTTATCGTTTGATTACACTCTTTCCGTTCAATGCAGGTGTGAAGAGACGATGACTGATAATCTGAGATCACTCACAGGCAAATATCAAGACCTTGAAGAATCTTACAGTGAGTGATGATACGTGCATGCATATCACATTACTTTAAGTAATCTCACCCATGTACCAAACTACTCGTAAAATTAAGGGAAGCCGCGAAATAAAGCTTTCTAGGGCAAAAAAAATCGCTGAAGAGTAGAGAAGTTCAAACGATGTTTACAAAATAACGAGGAAGATTAAGTCATTAAAAGAGGACAAACTTGGGGAAAAGTGTCCATGTGTTGAGATGCGCTGTGTGTCAGTGGCTAATCTGCACATGTAGTTCCTTATCGAGGGTATTCTAGATACAGCAAGTGTTCATTATGTAGTTCAAACCTCTTCCAGTAATCTTGTTTTGTTTCCTTTTCTTAGCTTGCTTTCAATCTGAGGCAGAAAAAGAGAAGAATCTTATTTTAGCTGAGCTAGAAGCCACTAGACAGTCTCTCCACAAAAGGTAACGGATAGTCTTTCCTGTATGATTGAATTTTATATTTTATGTTTTATTATAAATCTTTGCCCAGAGCAAAATTTAAAATCAGAAAGCAAAAATGGCGCAGCGCCCTCACTATTTGCCTGACCGGTATATGCGCTGAATAACTAATGGTTAAAAGATATGGAGAAGGAGTTCAAAACGTACCTCAATTGTGATGTCACAGGCATCCCAAGCTCGCTTCGTGAGCGTTGTTCACTTGTATGATATGCGAAGCAACTTAAGTCGTGGTTAGAAAGACGTTAAAGAAATGTTTTAAAATAAAATGCCTCCGCCTGCTTCGTTCGGTCATTACTCAATATGTTCTGGGCTATTATTAAACGGCCTGAAACCCCACACTGGCAATACTACTGTTAGCTGGAAGTAAACGTTTTTATTGTATTCCTCTTTCGTATTTATTGCTGCTATATAAGCTCGAACGTTACATTCCCATATTAACTCTTAACTTAGGATGATTTACATGGCTTTGTAATATACAATGATGCTTAGACAATGAGCTTGAGACACCTGTGGTGTACCCGGGTTACCCTGTAAACAGGCTCCGACTGAAGGAAGGGCTGAGAAGAATCTGGCCGAAGCCAGAAGAGCTGGGAAAGACCTGGAACTTTGCTTTCTATCTTTTACCTATCCCCCTTTTTTACCTTGCCTTTATTCGCCCCATGCTCGACTAGACCGCCTGTTAACAAGCTAATTGTGACACAACGATTCGTGGTGTTCAGCCAACAGGAATCTGATCGGCAACAGAACACATGTGTATTTTTCAAGCGACAAAATGAACAGATGCAAGAGGACTGCGATGAACTTAATGAACAAATACAGAGTTTGAAGGTATATAAATGATAATGATATTCACTCTTTTGATGCTATTTGGAAGCATACAAACGTTTTTATTATTAATTGCAACATTGCTGTTGATCTCTAAGTGTTTGTAGTTGACTCTATCCTTTACTATTTTGTTTTCACACCGACATAAGATGCAGCAGTGTGTTAAGAAAGACGACAAACCAGCTTCTTTCATGGGGGGAGGAGGGGGTGTGGATCAGGAAATAATAATGGAAAAAAGTCTTTAAGGTCAGGGAAAAGTCAGGGAATTTCATCTTGAGGGAGGGAAAATTGATATTTGAAGACATGTCAGTGAGAATTGAAAATGTAACATCGCTGATTTAATACCATTGAAGGCTGCAAGAAACAATACCAGTCACTGTGAAGCCGACCAATTTGTTGAAAACTTGTTAGTCTTGAATAGATGGAAAAGAAGGCTGTGAAGGAGCCTGGAAGCCGCTACTACAAATATAGCATTAGTATTTAGTTGATCAGGGAAACTTTATTTTTATCAGGGATACGTGAGGAAATATTGAAAACCGTTGTCTGGGCGGGCAACGATACATTTGGTTTTTATATTACACTCATTTGTCACTTTGTTGTCTTTTAACATGCAGGCTGAAGTGAACTCAATGGCAGATACGATGTCGCAGCATCGACAAGACTTCGAGTCAGCCAAGGTGAGAATCAATTTGACATCCATGAGAAATAATTTGTAGGCGAGATGAGTTATCTCAGTCTGCAAAAGTACATTAACAAGTACCGCATGTCACCGGAGCTTTCCCCGGTTGCATTAGAATAAAGGCGAGTTGAAGTTATAAATGCATAAAAATGTTTTTTGACGTTGTTTGAAAATTGGCAACAGATCTGTTGCAAACAATTGAAATTGCTTATTGCTGACATCAGTTGACTTTGCACTGATTTTTTTTCTTCTGTTGCTGACTTTTTTTGTTTAAGGCTGAAGTGGAATCTACCAAACAAGAGATGGCAAAACATGTGGAAGATGCGGAATTAAACAAGGCTTCTCTCAGAAAAGAACTCGACCTGGTATACTACCATTTAACCTTAGCTTGCTTGTTAAGCTTCTCGATACTTACCTAAACATGCTACTTGCAAAGATATGGAGAAAACTGAGTTTTATATCAGTAACTTATGGGCCTTTTACAACAGAACTGCATCAAATCGCAAACCATGTTCTGCTTCTTTTTACAGGCTCATAATACAATCATCGATTTGCAAAAACGAGAAGAAACGTTATCTCAGGAATTACAACTCAGGATAAGGTTTGCACGATTGACATGATATATTTCCACTTTGATTCGAGACACAAGAACCCACCGCATAAAAGGGAACGCATTAGCACCGTAACCGACGCCCAATAGACGCCGGAGTCTATCCCGGGAGTATTTGAGTATTTCTACTTCTCCTTGGTTGTGATGTTGCTCCGCCGTTGTGTAAGCCATAACCCCCCTCCCCCCTCCCCCCTCCCCCCCCCCCACATTTTAGCATTAATCACCAGTAATTATTTTAGGTGGAGAGACACTGTGCTAGCAATGTGTCACTACCCTTGGTTCGAACCAAGACCACTCGATTTG
>JAHPZR010046634.1:17500-26792 GCA_019787425.1 Platygyra sinensis | reverse complement strand
TTTACAGAGATAAATGTATTGCTCAATTCCAAACAACTGAAAAAAAACTGATAGGTCACCATACTCGTTTTGCAGAAAATGATGATTTACTTCTATGGCAAGGTCCAGCTCTAAAGAAAAAGCTGCCATTTTTTACTGGGCACACGCTAATCATGCATAAAATTATGCACAGTAGGGATGTGCAATGCAATTGTGGGGAATGACCAAGATAGATGGGAAACTTGCTCTGGTGATAAAATCGCTAGTCAAGCAGTTTAACCTAATAGCCTATCAGGCAGTGGAAGTACAGTATCTCTGATTTCCCTAGAATGAATATTTTTACTTCCCCTGGATGGGATATTAATACATTGCAGGATTTCACCCAGCCTTTAGTTCACCCGCTCCTATTTATATACCTGGGTGAAGTCAGATAGTGTGAGAGTTGAGTGGCTGTGTAAGGACAAAACTCAACAATTTGGATTAAGGCTCAGTCTTGCTAGATCACAAGTCTAGCAAACTAATCATAAGCTCCCACCACATCACAAGCTCAAATTGTATTGGGCATCAGCATGGTTTGTTAAAATGTGAAAATCTAGGGGTGAAATAATCCATTTTTTGGCATTATTATTATTATTGATAAGACATTTTCTGTCTATAAAATTTTTAAAAGTAAATTGTTTATCATTTGCCAATTATTGCTGGTTTTCAGTGTCACACCATTCAAAATAGATCAAAATAAAAATCAAAACCATGTTAGATTAAGTCCAGAATCGGGGAGAAGAAAGAAGGCAAATATGCAAAGACTATCGCCATTGTCAAGTCACAGCAATTTTTCTTAAAGGGGCTAGGTCACGCTATTTTAGGTAATTTTGCTCAATTTTGTTAATTATGGGCTCTAAACGTCAAATTGGCAGAGCAAGGGTCTTTCATTTGTAAAATCACGGCCACAACAACTGAGAACGATTTCCCTGCTGTGTAAATGAAATTTTGATGTTATTCTGTGTAAACTGATATAAATTTGAAAAAGGTGGGCCGATGTTTTTCAAATTTACCCAAATGCAATCCATTTTAATCCTCTCCAGTTTTGTCCATCCATGTCCCTTCTTGGCTTTCCTGTGTTTTGTTAGAGTTCTTCTATAGTTTTGAGCGGTTATTTTGCTATTTTAGTTAATATTCTATGACCATTTGATCAGTGGTGAAATTGCCTAAAATTGCGTGACCTAGCCCCTTGAGGCAAGATATGCGGATAATTTTTTTACCCAAATTTATAGAGATTCGTATTGAGACACCATGCTGGTGCTGTTGCCCATCCGGATGGGCATCAACATGGTGGCTGAGACCAACAAAACCTTCTGTCATTGAGTTTTGCTACAAAAACGTAAACTATCTCTCGAATTCAAAAACATTCAAATACGTTTTCTAACACATAAACTGTTTAGTTAGCCAAATTTCCTGAAAAAAGTTGCTTTTTTAACCAGCATGACCACTCTCTCAGTGTTCATGTAAATGCAACGGCACGCGAAAGCTTAGAAATTCAAGACTATAACAAAACCAAGAACCCATTCAGAGTGAATATTTGTATGAATACTAGTTTTCAGCAGCTTTTATACATCATGAAAGTAAAAGCTCAAGAGGATCAATAGTTTTGTAGTTTGAATTTTGGTGACGTCTTGTGAAAACACCAATTTATCCTCTTCCTTGATAATCAATTGAATCAGATATTATGTAGAGAGTATAGTCATGTCAGTTGGTTCATACTCGGTGTTATCCAGTCACATCTTAACATCTGTTTGTTTTGTTGTTAGGATGAAAACCCAAACCCAAAAGCATTTCTGTTTGATCTGGCTGCTGTTGTGGTTCATCATGGCAGTGGGTAAGAGTTAGTGAAAGTTTACTTTGACGCCGCTTCAAAGTTCTCTATTACAAGTAGATGTGGTGTCTAGGACTTGAAAACAAGATTGAATATTTGAGCCTTCATACTGCAATGTAATAAGGAAGTGTTAATGAGCGAGAAAAAATCTTTTACATAGTATATCAAACATGAGAGACAGTGTTTAATCAAGGATGTCCAAACACCGAGGACAGTTGAAAATATGATGCACAGACAAGTATTTTGGACGAAATTTGGTGTGTTAGGATAGCCAAGGAAAACACTGTCTTGAGTGCTTGATACATGTATATCTTCTCAATAAAAACAAATACTATGGAGTTAATGGAGAACTAAAATCATCAAAAGCTATGCTAGTTAAGACCAGATTTCCAAACCATCTTCATTTCCTTTGTTTTAACTTGATGAATTATTAATGAATTTGAGAAAATTTCTTGCAACAAGATACCATATTGAAAGAAACTGTTACGTTGTGTTTTCCAGTGGATCTTTTATTTTTTGGATCATGATGTAAAGAACCCCTAGCAATATGCTTTATTTTTTGTATATATCGTAAGCTCACCCCTGGAGTTTAAGCTGAGGATGCAACATGACTAACATTTCAGGCTATGAGTGATTGTGAGTATATCTGCTTCCCTTGGATAATATGCTAGTTCATCACAGGGTTACCCCACTTGGCATTAGATTTGTACACCTGGAAGGAGAGAGGCACTGAGAGTAAAGACTCAGTGTTTTGCCCAATAACACAGTGACCCCAACTTGGGTTCAATCAAGACTTCTGACTGAATCCAGAGTCCAGCATTCTGACCATTGAGCCACCACCTCCATTCTTTAGTTTGAGATTATCTTTTTTTACATCACCATCTTATATGTCAGTGTTCTGTCACTAAACTGATTTGAATGCATACTGTATTTGTTTGTAGGGTGAGTGCTGGTCACTACACAACATTTGCTTTTCATGAAGGTAAGGGCATTATTATATTTCAAGACTTGTCAAAGCATGATTAATTAAAAATTTTGACTTGTTGCAATACTGCCTTTTAGATTGAGATGAAAGAAGCAGTATGTCCTAGCCAATGAACAGGCTTATAAGCGGTAGTTTAGCTGGAAAGGGGTGTTAGGAGAGTGATCCAAGAGGAAACTTGGGGGGGGGGGGCTGCCTTCCCCTCTATACCCTCCCCCTCCTCTATTTGCTCACTGGTCTATCTCTGCAACCTTTCTCAATTTTTGTAAAGCTATGGTCTAAGAAACTTTACAGTAAGCCCAAAGGTTCCTAAACATGAAATCTTGGATGCCCAGCTCTTGAGCTTATATGAAAAAAAGTAAGTTTTTCCTGCTCCTCAAAGGCGAAGGTTCGTCATTCGTGTCACCTAGGTACTTCTAGAGCATAGCCAGTCATCAGTCATTTAATATTCATAACAGTTATTTCTTGTTTGTTGTTTTAGGACTTTGGTATAATTTCAATGACAGCACTGTCACGCAATCAGACGAAGGTCACGTGAGTCGCAGCAAAGGCTACATTTTCTTTTACACGCGCAGGCATCCCAACATGGCCATCTTGGACAAGATTAGAAAATAAATTTATGTTCATTAACCCGTTACTCATTAATTGACGTAATTTGTATCTAACACTCTTGTAGTTAATGTAAACTTTTGTTCTTGAGCTGGATGTGATAAGGAAGAAGTTCTTTATTTTCAAAGAATTTTTTTCAATTTGATTCATTCTGAACGTCGTAATCTTTCAGGAATTGATGCGAAGCCTTCGGGATCACTTACAAGTTCTTGTTCCATGGCTTAATTCTTAATAAGCACATACATGACTTTGTCTGGATTTATTTAGGAGAAAACGAGTACTGACCGCACATGGAAACACTTGCACGAGGTTTTTCTGCTCCACCAATCGTTTCTAAAAACGCTAAAAAGTTTCTTGTTGCCTTTTAAAGTTTTGCTGTTTATGTTAAAAAGACATTGAGTTAAGATGCCTTAAAGGTCAGTAACCTGCCCTGTAGCCCTGACTTCCTACAACACTTAAAAAGCAGGAGCGCCTCTTCAAAGTACCTGTGTTATAAAAACAAATATTTCTCCAAGAGGGACACTTAGAACCCAAAACCAAAAAGCGAAGCAAAATAATGTGATATTGCCTTAGTTAATCATAATTTGCTTAATGGTAAAATAACAATTATACCTCTAAATTGACTGCTGCAAAGAAGGTATTTCTCAGAATTTATTTTTTCAAATCTATTGTTGTCTGTTTTCTTACTTGGTCCCATCAAGCTTGAAAGGCAGGTCTTTATGGCGTAGAAATCTGTAGATCGTTTTCACTGTCACGCAATAAAAAATAAATCGAAAACCATCCAGTGGAAAAAGTTAAGAAATTGTGATCTTATAGAAGATAAACAATAAAGACACTACTCCAAGTTGTAAGCCTGTGCGTTTCCCCAAATTCAATGAATTTGTCGAGAAACTATTCGTCGAGATGTTTCGCAGAAATTTAATGACAGTCCAGTATGAAAACGCCATGTGTTTGCACATCTGTGGTGCACCATTTTGGCGGCCAGAAAATAGTGTTAACATCTGGAACTTGCTTGCATCTAGGCGAATTATCATCTGTACTGAATAAAATGGTATTTACATAAGCTTTTTTCCTAATGCGCTAACTTCTAAGAAGACTCGAAATCGCGAGTTGAGCAGATATTAGAAAGTGATGATGTCACGTGAAAACGATCTATATTTCAACTCCGAAATAATCCAATTCGAGCTGTTTTTTTTAAACCTAGTCTTGCAGAATTTGATCACGGTAGTCTTCCATTCTCGAAGCCATTCCCACAGTTCACTTCACGTTTTTCTTTGACCTTTTTCGTGGTTCCTTCGAATCCTTTGTTCGTGTCGTCACGCAACGCTTTTCCCGCCACAGAAAAGTTGCGTGACAACCCTGCTAAGCTTTTCTGGTATTGTTATTCATCTAAATATGAAAGAAGAGCTATAAGGTCCTGTTATTATTGTATATAGTCAAACAAAAATGTCTGAAGCACTGTAATTATAGTAAGGCGAGATGTTTGTCCACAAGCTCAGTGTAAATAACAATAAAATGCACTTTTCAAACTTGTTTAGTAAGCTAGAATTATTTACAAACGTATTGAAATTTAAGTTGGGTTCCACACAATATTCAACAATTAGATTGAGCTGGAAGTTTCAATCACCTATGGAAATTAAATAACAATTATTCCATGAGCCCGCGTTGGATATGAAGTGATAAAATAACCAACGAGCGCGTAGCGCGAGTTGGTTAAAATCACTTCATATCCAACAAGGGCGAATGGAATAATTGTTCTAGTAAATTCTCAAACCGGGTTTTGCCACCGATTTTTATTTCCACAATTTTACAAAGCGAAAAACTTGGCGCACTATTTTCCATATGATGTAAAACTCCGACTATTAGCTCATAGTCGGAGTTTTTTAGCCAATCAAAAAGCTAGAAATGCAATAGTCGGAGCTGAGAATTTACTAAAAGCGAATAATCATACCCTCGTATTCCTAGTGGTATAAACTTTTATCTAAAACCTCTTCACAGACACTTCGAAAACGCAAAGAAGCATCCGTCATTTTTGTAACAACTGCATGTCCACTCGCTGTCTTCAGAATAGTGAGTTGCATAGCCAATAAGAACGGGACACTCGTGGTAGAACCAAATGTGCCCCAAAAAATGATGGAAAGAAAGCGTAGAGTTTTTAAGCCTCTGCAGCCTGTACTCCATCAATATAGCAAGTACAGCAGTCTTAGTTCCTAAAAAATTATTATCTAGCTTTCTACTCTTCGCAGAGTACAAATAACGCTTTAAAAGACGACTACAAATATCACGCGGTATTTGTACTCGAGAGGACCTGACCTGTTTGACAGCTTTCATGCCGTTGACCAATCAGTTAGGGGTGGACCATTTGATTTTTGATGGGGGGGTTGTGCAAATCCCCAAAAAAATATCGAGCATGTGCTTCTGGTTAAAAAAAATATCATGCAGAATTCTTAAGAAGGAAAAAAATATCGGGCAGCCGTAACCAGGGCGTGGCAAAGGATTTTTGCGTGATACGTGACGGCCCCAAAAGTAGGCTGTGAGTCACATGATACAGGGCTGGGCATCACATCTTTTGATCTGTGATTTGGGATTTTGAAAGCGCGTGGCGAGTGATCTACCAATTACATTTCCTATTAAAGTGAACCCTCTGATCTAGAAGGATATTATGATTCAAAGATATTCATGCATTCAGATTCCCACCGTAACAGTTGTTACATGCAGGTATTTTTTTGTAAGAAAATAAGGTTTACTTCCTAGAGAAGGAAATGGAACAAACGAAAGTAAAAGCAGGCCACATTGAATTGGTGCAGGGTTCAAAATACACAAACATGTGAAACTGATGCTCTGGATGTGTGTACGAGTACAAAAGACGCTTAAATAAATCAAAATGCTTTTAATTTTTTTTCCTCTGGGTAATCCGTATTTTTGCATAGTTCTTTAAAACATTCTTTTGAGTTCATCGCCCATGTTCAAGCCAAGAAAAGAATAGTAAACAGTCCGTAGCACATAAATTAAATAAAAACGTGATTGTTTTATTTATTTAGGCATTGAAATATTGTAATTTTATAGATCACGTACCCATATAAAACTGAGACGATTCAAAGGGGTCAACTACCAATCTGTTTTTTTTTTTCACCTATTGACAACTGAGGTGTAGTAACCAGGGGCCTGTTTCTCGAAGCTCCCGGTAATTATCGGGTCCGTTAAGATGTTTTGTTTTCCATTCCAGATGGGAGTTTCAAAAGGTTTCAAAATTATAAAGTAAAGTTATGAGCTAAAGAAACAAAATAAACTTCATTAGAGGTCAGAAGACACCCCACTCTTCTTGAGGCTTAGATTTCAAAATATGATTTCGGGCCCGTTAAGTTACCGGGACTTTCGAGAAACGGGCCCCAGGGGTGGTAACAAAAATGTTTATTTAACATGCCTTTAATACAGCACACACTGGCAGAAACTTTCTGTTTTTATCCATCAATACGAATTGAGCATTATACCCCCTCCAGCTGCTTCTATGTCCACTTAAAACGTCGTCTTAACTGGTAAAATCTACACTGAGGTCCCCATTTCTTGAACCCTCATGTTTTTTGAAACTCTAGATAACTCCAAAGACTAAATGCGTATTTTGAGAAGCCAGATTACTGTTCAATGTCTCCTTCTTTGAAGTCCTCCTCTCTTGCTTTGAAAGCAATAAACAGGGTGTAAATAAGATGGATTTTGCAGCTCGTCCTTTGGACAAGGTGGAACCATTTCATGCAAGTCTGAAGGCTTTTCTCAGTAGCATTACGTAATTAGAAAGAAAAAACGTTCACTTGCCCAATGGGCAAGTGGTGCATAACATCCACTAACCTGACAGGGATATCAACTAGCCGCAGGTTAGTGGAGATGCATTTCTTTGTACACTGAATAAAGATCTTTAGGAGACCCTTGATATAGGGCTGACCTCTGGGTTTCCTTTTTCTCAATAACTACGTATTTGTATGTTATTTTGAAATAAAATATTGTATTGATGAAACTCTTTATTGCTTTGAAAGAAAGATGTCAACTTCAGAGGGCATTGCGTGTAAAGGTAGCTTTTAATTGGGTGAATTTTGAGTAGCTGGTGACGGTCGAGTTAACCAGCGTACTTCAAAATTTGCGTATTAAATTTCCATTAAAAAAATATCGTGCAAGGACATGGAGATTAAAAAAAAATCCTGCAGGGCTGGAAGAATAAAAAAAAATATCTAGCAGCTTAAAAATCCTGCAACCCCCCCATCAAAAACCAAATGGTCCACCCCTTAACTGGATTTGTCGCGCCAACTCCGTTCCGCTTCGCATACTTCTGTCACGCATTCCCTGTAAATAAATATCCACGAAATTCGCTCGCACGAACATACCAATTTGGCGTGTTGGATAATAAATCTCTTATTAGACGTCTTGTTGTGTAGTCGCTGAGAATTTTACTCGTTGTTTGTATTTTGACTCGCCCTACGGGCTCGCCAAAATACGGCACAACTCGTAAAAATACTCAGCGATACTACACAAACCGTCTAATAAGATATATGTATTCTACTCTGCTCTGCTGTACTCTACTGTACTATACTGTACTCTGCTCTATCGGTAGAAAAAAGACCCACGAGCCTTGCAAATATGTCCTGTGGACGGGATTCGAACTCCAAGATAACGTCGGACAGTCTGGAATATGTTGGCCGTTCCCACATAAGCAGAAAAACAAAACCAAATTTAGCCTGTGTAGCTGTCGGTATATATTGTAGGTACGCGCGAAATAAAGTTTTGGCGGCGGCGCTTACAATACCGCCAGCTACGCAGGCTAAACAAAACTGTACTAAGTGGTTCACGCTATAACAGTTAATTTCAGTTCTGTGGAAGGATGCGACCTCCCCCTCCCCCTCGCCCTCCCCTGGATAGTATGATGCTCAGCCGCAGGTTAGAGTTTAGACCCCAGCCGAGCTCGGGATCGGAGCGAGAAAGATGTCCACGACGCTCAAAACCCGAGATCTGAGAGTGCGAGGATGGGCATGCTGTCTTCGCTCGTTTCGACAATTTATTAGCTATCAGTTCGCATTTCGTAGACTCAGATTCAGCTTCTGGTTAAAAGCACGCGTCACACGGTATATTTTTTCAGTTTACTAGTTCTCAGATCCTCAAAGTTTCTCGTGCGCTCCACGAACGTTTCCTGGCGTTCATGTCTCATTTTTCCCGCCAAAATCCTAGCTGACGCGCGCCGGCGACCGAGGTCATCATCAGATTTTCGAGAACTGAACGAGAAAATGTCAAATACAAACGAGAAATGGTCAAGAAAAGTCTCTCTCGAATTTGACTTTCAAAGTTTAAAACTTCAGATAAAATTGACACTGGGATAAACAACTTTAAGGAGATGCCTACGGTGGAAATTAGCCAAACAGTGGCCAAAAAACCAACAATAGAGAAGAAAGCAGCACTGAACTGCAAGATCAGTCACGACTTGAAAACAAATATTTCCAAACAGGAATGCAAGGACGGCTATACATTGGCTCTATTGCATTTGGATAAGGTAATCATGTTTAAAAGTGTATTATTTTCAGCCACGTACAAGTTCGTGAACAACGATTTCACGATAACAGCACAAATTTTTGCGTGCTCATTGGCTAATTTTTATCGTCGATAACCGAACAGACACATGACAGTCTGTTACCGTAAAAAACAAATGGACGTCAGTTTTTTATGCGTCTGTCTTGTTATAGACAATGAATTTCGTCATATAAACATTGTCAAAGTAGTGTGCGAATGTACTTTGTAAGTTTGCCATTCATTAATGGTTCAGAATTTTATTTTCAATCAGAAAATATGCTATCGGATCCCCATACGAAAACTGT
>JAHPZR010046634.1:0-7500 GCA_019787425.1 Platygyra sinensis | reverse complement strand
TTACACGCAATGCCCTCTGAAGTTGACATCTTTCTTTCAAAGCAATAAAGAGTTTCATCAATACAATATTTTATTTCAAAATAACATACAAATACGTAGTTATTGAGAAAAAGGAAACCCAGAGGTCAGCCCTATATCAAGGGTCTCCTAAAGATCTTTATTCAGTGTACAAAGAAATGCATCTCCACTAACCTGCGGCTAGTTGATATCCCTGTCAGGTTAGTGGATGTTATGCACCACTTGCCCATTGGGCAAGTGAACGTTTTTTCTTTCTAATTACGTAATGCTACTGAGAAAAGCCTTCAGACTTGCATGAAATGGTTCCACCTTGTCCAAAGGACGAGCTGCAAAATCCATCTTATTTACACCCTGTTTATTGCTTTCAAAGCAAGAGAGGAGGACTTCAAAGAAGGAGACATTGAACAGTAATCTGGCTTCTCAAAATACGCATTTAGTCTTTGGAGTTATCTAGAGTTTCAAAAAACATGAGGGTTCAAGAAATGGGGACCTCAGTGTAGATTTTACCAGTTAAGACGACGTTTTAAGTGGACATAGAAGCAGCTGGAGGGGGTATAATGCTCAATTCGTATTGATGGATAAAAACAGAAAGTTTCTGCCAGTGTGTGCTGTATTAAAGGCATGTTAAATAAACATTTTTGTTACCACCCCTGGGGCCCGTTTCTCGAAAGTCCCGGTAACTTAACGGGCCCGAAATCATATTTTGAAATCTAAGCCTCAAGAAGAGTGGGGTGTCTTCTGACCTCTAATGAAGTTTATTTTGTTTCTTTAGCTCATAACTTTACTTTATAATTTTGAAACCTTTTGAAACTCCCATCTGGAATGGAAAACAAAACATCTTAACGGACCCGATAATTACCGGGAGCTTCGAGAAACAGGCCCCTGGTTACTACACCTCAGTTGTCAATAGGTGAAAAAAAAAAACAGATTGGTAGTTGACCCCTTTGAATCGTCTCAGTTTTATATGGGTACGTGATCTATAAAATTACAATATTTCAATGCCTAAATAAATAAAACAATCACGTTTTTATTTAATTTATGTGCTACGGACTGTTTACTATTCTTTTCTTGGCTTGAACATGGGCGATGAACTCAAAAGAATGTTTTAAAGAACTATGCAAAAATACGGATTACCCAGAGGAAAAAAAATTAAAAGCATTTTGATTTATTTAAGCGTCTTTTGTACTCGTACACACATCCAGAGCATCAGTTTCACATGTTTGTGTATTTTGAACCCTGCACCAATTCAATGTGGCCTGCTTTTACTTTCGTTTGTTCCATTTCCTTCTCTAGGAAGTAAACCTTATTTTCTTACAAAAAAATACCTGCATGTAACAACTGTTACGGTGGGAATCTGAATGCATGAATATCTTTGAATCATAATATCCTTCTAGATCAGAGGGTTCACTTTAATAGGAAATGTAATTGGTAGATCACTCGCCACGCGCTTTCAAAATCCCAAATCACAGATCAAAAGATGTGATGCCCAGCCCTGTATCATGTGACTCACAGCCTACTTTTGGGGCCGTCACGTATCACGCAAAAATCCTTTGCCACGCCCTGGTTACGGCTGCCCGATATTTTTTTCCTTCTTAAGAATTCTGCATGATATTTTTTTTAACCAGAAGCACATGCTCGATATTTTTTTGGGGATTTGCACAACCCCCCCATCAAAAATCAAATGGTCCACCCCTAACTGATTGGTCAACGGCATGAAAGCTGTCAAACAGGTCAGGTCCTCTCGAGTACAAATACCGCGTGATATTTGTAGTCGTCTTTTAAAGCGTTATTTGTACTCTGCGAAGAGTAGAAAGCTAGATAATAATTTTTTAGGAACTAAGACTGCTGTACTTGCTATATTGATGGAGTACAGGCTGCAGAGGCTTAAAAACTCTACGCTTTCTTTCCATCATTTTTTGGGGCACATTTGGTTCTACCACGAGTGTCCCGTTCTTATTGGCTATGCAACTCACTATTCTGAAGACAGCGAGTGGACATGCAGTTGTTACAAAAATGACGGATGCTTCTTTGCGTTTTCGAAGTGTCTGTGAAGAGGTTTTAGATAAAAGTTTATACCACTAGGAATACGAGGGTATGATTATTCGCTTTTAGTAAATTCTCAGCTCCGACTATTGCATTTCTAGCTTTTTGATTGGCTAAAAAACTCCGACTATGAGCTAATAGTCGGAGTTTTACATCATATGGAAAATAGTGCGCCAAGTTTTTCGCTTTGTAAAATTGTGGAAATAAAAATCGGTGGCAAAACCCGGTTTGAGAATTTACTAGAACAATTATTCCATTCGCCCTTGTTGGATATGAAGTGATTTTAACCAACTCGCGCTACGCGCTCGTTGGTTATTTTATCACTTCATATCCAACGCGGGCTCATGGAATAATTGTTATTTAATTTCCATAGGTGATTGAAACTTCCAGCTCAATCTAATTGTTGAATATTGTGTGGAACCCAACTTAAATTTCAATACGTTTGTAAATAATTCTAGCTTACTAAACAAGTTTGAAAAGTGCATTTTATTGTTATTTACACTGAGCTTGTGGACAAACATCTCGCCTTACTATAATTACAGTGCTTCAGACATTTTTGTTTGACTATATACAATAATAACAGGACCTTATAGCTCTTCTTTCATATTTAGATGAATAACAATACCAGAAAAGCTTAGCAGGGTTGTCACGCAACTTTTCTGTGGCGGGAAAAGCGTTGCGTGACGACACGAACAAAGGATTCGAAGGAACCACGAAAAAGGTCAAAGAAAAACGTGAAGTGAACTGTGGGAATGGCTTCGAGAATGGAAGACTACCGTGATCAAATTCTGCAAGACTAGGTTTAAAAAAAACAGCTCGAATTGGATTATTTCGGAGTTGAAATATAGATCGTTTTCACGTGACATCATCACTTTCTAATATCTGCTCAACTCGCGATTTCGAGTCTTCTTAGAAGTTAGCGCATTAGGAAAAAAGCTTATGTAAATACCATTTTATTCAGTACAGATGATAATTCGCCTAGATGCAAGCAAGTTCCAGATGTTAACACTATTTTCTGGCCGCCAAAATGGTGCACCACAGATGTGCAAACACATGGCGTTTTCATACTGGACTGTCATTAAATTTCTGCGAAACATCTCGACGAATAGTTTCTCGACAAATTCATTGAATTTGGGGAAACGCACAGGCTTACAACTTGGAGTAGTGTCTTTATTGTTTATCTTCTATAAGATCACAATTTCTTAACTTTTTCCACTGGATGGTTTTCGATTTATTTTTTATTGCGTGACAGTGAAAACGATCTACAGATTTCTACGCCATAAAGACCTGCCTTTCAAGCTTGATGGGACCAAGTAAGAAAACAGACAACAATAGATTTGAAAAAATAAATTCTGAGAAATACCTTCTTTGCAGCAGTCAATTTAGAGGTATAATTGTTATTTTACCATTAAGCAAATTATGATTAACTAAGGCAATATCACATTATTTTGCTTCGCTTTTTGGTTTTGGGTTCTAAGTGTCCCTCTTGGAGAAATATTTGTTTTTATAACACAGGTACTTTGAAGAGGCGCTCCTGCTTTTTAAGTGTTGTAGGAAGTCAGGGCTACAGGGCAGGTTACTGACCTTTAAGGCATCTTAACTCAATGTCTTTTTAACATAAACAGCAAAACTTTAAAAGGCAACAAGAAACTTTTTAGCGTTTTTAGAAACGATTGGTGGAGCAGAAAAACCTCGTGCAAGTGTTTCCATGTGCGGTCAGTACTCGTTTTCTCCTAAATAAATCCAGACAAAGTCATGTATGTGCTTATTAAGAATTAAGCCATGGAACAAGAACTTGTAAGTGATCCCGAAGGCTTCGCATCAATTCCTGAAAGATTACGACGTTCAGAATGAATCAAATTGAAAAAAATTCTTTGAAAATAAAGAACTTCTTCCTTATCACATCCAGCTCAAGAACAAAAGTTTACATTAACTACAAGAGTGTTAGATACAAATTACGTCAATTAATGAGTAACGGGTTAATGAACATAAATTTATTTTCTAATCTTGTCCAAGATGGCCATGTTGGGATGCCTGCGCGTGTAAAAGAAAATGTAGCCTTTGCTGCGACTCACGTGACCTTCGTCTGATTGCGTGACAGTGCTGTCATTGAAATTATACCAAAGTCCTAAAACAACAAACAAGAAATAACTGTTATGAATATTAAATGACTGATGACTGGCTATGCTCTAGAAGTACCTAGGTGACACGAATGACGAACCTTCGCCTTTGAGGAGCAGGAAAAACTTACTTTTTTTCATATAAGCTCAAGAGCTGGGCATCCAAGATTTCATGTTTAGGAACCTTTGGGCTTACTGTAAAGTTTCTTAGACCATAGCTTTACAAAAATTGAGAAAGGTTGCAGAGATAGACCAGTGAGCAAATAGAGGAGGGGGAGGGTATAGAGGGGAAGGCAGCCCCCCCCCCCCAAGTTTCCTCTTGGATCACTCTCCTAACACCCCTTTCCAGCTAAACTACCGCTTATAAGCCTGTTCATTGGCTAGGACATACTGCTTCTTTCATCTCAATCTAAAAGGCAGTATTGCAACAAGTCAAAATTTTTAATTAATCATGCTTTGACAAGTCTTGAAATATAATAATGCCCTTACCTTCATGAAAAGCAAATGTTGTGTAGTGACCAGCACTCACCCTACAAACAAATACAGTATGCATTCAAATCAGTTTAGTGACAGAACACTGACATATAAGATGGTGATGTAAAAAAAGATAATCTCAAACTAAAGAATGGAGGTGGTGGCTCAATGGTCAGAATGCTGGACTCTGGATTCAGTCAGAAGTCTTGATTGAACCCAAGTTGGGGTCACTGTGTTATTGGGCAAAACACTGAGTCTTTACTCTCAGTGCCTCTCTCCTTCCAGGTGTACAAATCTAATGCCAAGTGGGGTAACCCTGTGATGAACTAGCATATTATCCAAGGGAAGCAGATATACTCACAATCACTCATAGCCTGAAATGTTAGTCATGTTGCATCCTCAGCTTAAACTCCAGGGGTGAGCTTACGATATATACAAAAAATAAAGCATATTGCTAGGGGTTCTTTACATCATGATCCAAAAAATAAAAGATCCACTGGAAAACACAACGTAACAGTTTCTTTCAATATGGTATCTTGTTGCAAGAAATTTTCTCAAATTCATTAATAATTCATCAAGTTAAAACAAAGGAAATGAAGATGGTTTGGAAATCTGGTCTTAACTAGCATAGCTTTTGATGATTTTAGTTCTCCATTAACTCCATAGTATTTGTTTTTATTGAGAAGATATACATGTATCAAGCACTCAAGACAGTGTTTTCCTTGGCTATCCTAACACACCAAATTTCGTCCAAAATACTTGTCTGTGCATCATATTTTCAACTGTCCTCGGTGTTTGGACATCCTTGATTAAACACTGTCTCTCATGTTTGATATACTATGTAAAAGATTTTTTCTCGCTCATTAACACTTCCTTATTACATTGCAGTATGAAGGCTCAAATATTCAATCTTGTTTTCAAGTCCTAGACACCACATCTACTTGTAATAGAGAACTTTGAAGCGGCGTCAAAGTAAACTTTCACTAACTCTTACCCACTGCCATGATGAACCACAACAGCAGCCAGATCAAACAGAAATGCTTTTGGGTTTGGGTTTTCATCCTAACAACAAAACAAACAGATGTTAAGATGTGACTGGATAACACCGAGTATGAACCAACTGACATGACTATACTCTCTACATAATATCTGATTCAATTGATTATCAAGGAAGAGGATAAATTGGTGTTTTCACAAGACGTCACCAAAATTCAAACTACAAAACTATTGATCCTCTTGAGCTTTTACTTTCATGATGTATAAAAGCTGCTGAAAACTAGTATTCATACAAATATTCACTCTGAATGGGTTCTTGGTTTTGTTATAGTCTTGAATTTCTAAGCTTTCGCGTGCCGTTGCATTTACATGAACACTGAGAGAGTGGTCATGCTGGTTAAAAAAGCAACTTTTTTCAGGAAATTTGGCTAACTAAACAGTTTATGTGTTAGAAAACGTATTTGAATGTTTTTGAATTCGAGAGATAGTTTACGTTTTTGTAGCAAAACTCAATGACAGAAGGTTTTGTTGGTCTCAGCCACCATGTTGATGCCCATCCGGATGGGCAACAGCACCAGCATGGTGTCTCAATACGAATCTCTATAAATTTGGGTAAAAAAATTATCCGCATATCTTGCCTCAAGGGGCTAGGTCACGCAATTTTAGGCAATTTCACCACTGATCAAATGGTCATAGAATATTAACTAAAATAGCAAAATAACCGCTCAAAACTATAGAAGAACTCTAACAAAACACAGGAAAGCCAAGAAGGGACATGGATGGACAAAACTGGAGAGGATTAAAATGGATTGCATTTGGGTAAATTTGAAAAACATCGGCCCACCTTTTTTCAAATTTATATCAGTTTACACAGAATAACATCAAAATTTCATTTACACAGCAGGGAAATCGTTCTCAGTTGTTGTGGCCGTGATTTTACAAATGAAAGACCCTTGCTCTGCCAATTTGACGTTTAGAGCCCATAATTAACAAAATTGAGCAAAATTACCTAAAATAGCGTGACCTAGCCCCTTTAAGAAAAATTGCTGTGACTTGACAATGGCGATAGTCTTTGCATATTTGCCTTCTTTCTTCTCCCCGATTCTGGACTTAATCTAACATGGTTTTGATTTTTATTTTGATCTATTTTGAATGGTGTGACACTGAAAACCAGCAATAATTGGCAAATGATAAACAATTTACTTTTAAAAATTTTATAGACAGAAAATGTCTTATCAATAATAATAATAATGCCAAAAAATGGATTATTTCACCCCTAGATTTTCACATTTTAACAAACCATGCTGATGCCCAATACAATTTGAGCTTGTGATGTGGTGGGAGCTTATGATTAGTTTGCTAGACTTGTGATCTAGCAAGACTGAGCCTTAATCCAAATTGTTGAGTTTTGTCCTTACACAGCCACTCAACTCTCACACTATCTGACTTCACCCAGGTATATAAATAGGAGCGGGTGAACTAAAGGCTGGGTGAAATCCTGCAATGTATTAATATCCCATCCAGGGGAAGTAAAAATATTCATTCTAGGGAAATCAGAGATACTGTACTTCCACTGCCTGATAGGCTATTAGGTTAAACTGCTTGACTAGCGATTTTATCACCAGAGCAAGTTTCCCATCTATCTTGGTCATTCCCCACAATTGCATTGCACATCCCTACTGTGCATAATTTTATGCATGATTAGCGTGTGCCCAGTAAAAAATGGCAGCTTTTTCTTTAGAGCTGGACCTTGCCATAGAAGTAAATCATCATTTTCTGCAAAACGAGTATGGTGACCTATCAGTTTTTTTCAGTTGTTTGGAATTGAGCAATACATTTATCTCTGTAA
>JAHPZR010046633.1:0-39167 GCA_019787425.1 Platygyra sinensis | reverse complement strand
TGTGTGAGCTTTCTACATTTATTGTAATGGTACTCGAAAGTTACCTCTCATATGGGTGTTTTTTTGTACTCTGAGACCCCAAAATAGGACCTCCCCCTGAAAAAGTGAAAGGAAGATAGAACGAAGACAAATAAAACTGGATCTAGTAATAGCTCATCAAGGTCAATGTCCTCACCAAGTTTCATTGAATTTGGCCGACCCCCGTTTCCAAGGTCTGACACGCTTTCTCAGTCAGGGCCTCTTAAGTCTTTGATCAACGTACAGACTACATAAACCGATCCAGTAAAAGAGTGAGTCTGATGAACTGCTTTGACCGGTCGAGTAACAGAGGACAACGTAAAATAGATTCAAGTGTTTCGCGCAACGCACTTTAAATTTGACAACGCTTTAGAAGAAGAATTTTTTTTTGTGGGAAAACTTTTGGCTTCCGCGCTCAAACCATTGCGAGTGTTACATGTCAACAAAAAAAGGAGAGAGAATTCCGCTGCAAGCGACTTTGTTGACAAAAGTCTTGTGAAGAGCGTAGGCCGGGTTTAAATTAGAGCGCTTTTGTTAACTTTATTAAACCTTCGGATTAACTTCACGCATCAGACCGTTTGATTATAACAACCGCCGATTCACTGACGAGAGCAGTCGGAAATCCGAAAGCTTAATCTATGTAATTATTATTCCGTGCTGGACACTGCAAGTACATGTCGCGAAAGACAATAGCATTGTGGGCGATGATTGGATCACGTGATGTTTCCTCACGTAGAAATCTGGCATCCACCGGTACTCTAGCTACTTGAAGCCTGTTCACCTCCTTAGCCTCTTCTTCACTTCTTCACTGCGAGGCTTAAGCGATTGGACGCTCCTCCCCTTCTTCGGTGATATGGGAAACGACTACTCCCAGACCAAACGGTGATGCATCAACTGCTTACTGCAATTCCAACTCAGGATTGTAGTGGGCTAACACACGTGGTGAGGTAAGGGTGTCCTTTAGATCCTGAAACGATTTGGCGCACTTGACTCCAACATCATGGTGTGCCTTGGCCAGCAGCTTGTTGAGCGGGTAGACATGTTTGAAATGAACTTCTGGTAATAATTGACAAACCTAGAAAAGACTGTAGCTCAATTTTATTTTGGTGCTCTTGCAGTTCAAGTGTAGCCTTAACCTTGGCGGGCGAAGGATGGATTCCATGGTGGTCTACTACAAAGGCGAAACACTCAATTTGGGGTTGCAATATGGCACACTTTGTCTTCTTGAGCTTTACGCCACACCTTTCCAGCTTCGTAAGTGTTTTATAGAGATTACTGACATGCTGAGCCTCGTCTTCACCAGCGACAATTAAATCGTCCAGTATACCTCCTGTTTGACTCAAATCATTTAGCAGCTTGTCTATGATTTGCTAAAAAATTGATGGTCTAGCTGCTATGCTAATGGAAGCCTGGTATACCGGCACAGTCCCAAATGAGTTGTTATGGTAACATAAGGCTGCGATTCCTCATCAATAACTACCTGTTGGTATGCATTACTTAGGTCTAACTTCGTAAACTTGTCACAGCCGTTCCGGTGTGGCCATTGGGTACTCTGGAACACCTAGGTATTGGTTTAATGTTAACTTCAAAACTTCTGACCGTTCCATCTGGCTTGAGCATCGGCACAATAGGTGTTGCCCAGTCAGAGCTTTACACGTTCTTCAACACTCCTTCTTTCTCCAGATGACTCTGCTCAGCGGCCAATTTATCTCTGAGCGCACAAGGTACGGAGCACGGTTTAAAATACTGTGATGTTGCATTCTCTTTAACCACAAGCTTAGCCGTAACGCCTTTAATGATTCCTAATGTGCCATCAAATAGTGCTGGGTACTGTTGCACCAGGTCTTTCAACGTTTGTTTGGTACACTTGGCCAATTTCTTTTCAATTCAACTTGAGTGTAGACAGCCAGTCCCTTCTCATTAAGGCAACTCCATCCCCTTTAGTAATAATTACAGGCAAATGAGCTTCTTAGGCATTGTATCGGACATGGACAGTGGATTCACCTACTACAGGTATGTCATGACCAGAATAACTTTTCAAAGTCACGTCCGACTCTTGTCTGAACTTTACTGATCTCTCCACATATTTTCAGGTATCACATTCACTGATGCTTCTGTATCCAATTCTAATTTGCATGGAATGTTATTAATATTCGGTGATACGAAAATTGCATCGGCTTTTCTCCTTGAGGAGTGCGATACGGTAAACATGGGCCAATCACTCTGGGAATTCTCTTCCTCATCTGAAGAAACTTCACTATCAGAACTAACGTTCTCTTGAGTGTCAACAAATATGATGTTAGAATTTCTCTTCTTTTTCTTAAATTTAGTATGACGCTAAGAAGTTGAGATCACAGAATATGCCTTCAGTTTAGCTAGTGAAGTCATACAAGCAGCACTCACACTCGAACAAGTTGAGCAAGCATCTGCTAAAGACCCCACATTACAGTTGGTGCACCAAGCGGTTACCTCAGGAGACTGGAGTCGCTTATCGGGCACAATGTACAAAACTTTGGCAGAAGAACTGTGGGTTCTTGGCCAGCTTCTCAACATAGAAAACCGTATTGTCATGCCAGAAAGCCTCTGGAAGCATACTTTTGCACTTGCACATGAGGGTCACCAGGGTGTAACACGCACGAAGGCCCAACATAGACAAACAGGGTGAACACACCCTACACAGTGTCTGGACTGTCCCCAGCCGAGCTCCTGATGGGTCGACGCCTCAATGATAAACTTCCAAGAGTAACCATTCCAAGGAAAAGAATCACCGAGGCTCACTGGCAGCAGCTTAGAGACGAGCAGGGGAAACGTCGACATAAAAAATAAGTAAGCAGCAATTGGTCAGCACAATACAGTAATATTGTTGAAGGAGATCGCATCCTGCTCAGCAAGAGACGTGGCAACAAACTGTCCCCCAACGTTTAACCAATACCAATTAAGTGGTGGAAAACAAGGGCAATGCTGTCCTTATAGAAGGTAAGGAAGGAAACCCCAAACTGCGCAACGCGAGCCACATGAAAAAGTTTTTCCAGCCAGGCCCTTGCACTGAAGCTACTGAAGCCGACGGGGAAGACGAAGCAGAGGACATACCCACTGGAAGACAGTTGGAAGCAGCTGCTTTGATTCCACCAACCAATATTGATAAGCACCCTACCCTACCTCCTGAATCAAGTGCAAGACCCCTTCCTTCAAGCCCCACTCGCGTTAAGCGCCCTAAAGCATGGATGAGTGACTCTGTATCCTTTTGATCTCTTTATAACATTCAGATGCAGATCTATGTAGATGACTCTATGGCAATTTATTTGTTTGTACTTTCTAGACATTGGGCATTGATTATTTGGACACTAGCTGTCTGCATGATAAAGAGGTTGAATTAAGTTGAAAGGTAGTGGTAGTGACTTTTATGTTACGTGATCTTTGCAACTATTTGCTTCGTAGAGTCCGCCATCTTGTCAATAGAATTGTTGTGTTCCTAGTGCCACGTGTGCTTTCTTCTCTTGCGAAGCTACCACACAGTGCTAAGCAAATATCACGTGAAACACTTTTCCGAATAACGCTCAGGAATAAAAAGCCACATAGACCTAAATCTTGGCGAGGTTATTATATATCAATCATCTATCCATGACCAATCCCAGCTTCTTGACCTAATTTATTAAAAAATTAAGATTTGAATTTTGATGGCGTGACACTTCAAACCAGCCATTCAAATTAATGAGCAGCTAGTAGGAAATGTTAGATCAATATAGGACCGAACACTTGTTCATAATTAGCGTTTCCATGGTTATTCAGTTTATCCTTCCTAGTGGCTGTTACAATAAACCATTTTGCTTAAACAGAAATTTTCTACTGATTTCATTTCTTCTTTTATGCAAATGTTTTGAATAACTTCACGCATTGGTTAATTTACGGAATGCCGTTTAGCTTAAGTGAAGCAATTTCTGTTTGTTAAGGTGTCCTGTATGTTACTGTTCGTCTTAAATTTTTTTTCTCCCCCTGAAACTGTCTGCTCATTTGATATATTAATATTGTTGATCTACAAATGCTGATTGATCGGCGTCAGCATTAAAACATTCGAGAACGAGAAAATCAGTTGACCAAATTTAGCATATCAAGTTAGTTGTGAATGGGGCTAGAACAAAAAGAAAGTAATAAAAAGGAACTAAAAGAAAATCTGATGATAAGCAAGTGACTAAGCCCCGCGATCTTACTTAAGGGACTCGGATGGATGTACATGTAGGTGGAGTCTCAAGCCAAGAGCAAATATTCGGGATTTTACTGTTTGGATGCCATTCAAGACCTTGTATCAATAATAGTGGATTGGCCCATAAATGGGAGGGCGCGTTTGATTGACGTCTAACGTTTAGTTATTCTGGAACACTTCAAAACAACTAAATCTTCACTTTCCAATAGCTACCGCTAGCGGACTTATCACCTACTCAGACGCTAGACATACATTCATTGTGCACACTGTAAATCAGAAAGATCTGTCAGTTTAGCCCTAAAAATAGGGCCGTTTCGGTGAGTAAAATACAGTCCTATTTTTGAGTCTAATTTAAGTCAGGGTCAATACAGTCCAATTAGCTAGGGCTGATTTCGTCCCTGGGCTGAAATGGTCGCTACTGTGGGCTGGAATAGCCTTCTGATGTAGCTTTTTGGCCCAGATTACGCTCAAATGGCTCCAGGAAGGGCTGAATCAGACTTTGGCCAGCAGGGCTGAATTGACACTTTGGGGCTGAAACAGATCTTTTCAATTTTCAGTGTGCGCTTCAGGGCTCACACGACTCCTTAAAAGAAATTAGGATACTAAGCAGGGCAAATGTATTACGGTTTGATACGTTCAGCGACTACATATTCGGCCTTGCTTCCAGCCGTTTCTAATTAATTTAACCGTAGCTACTTCCGATCAAAAAAACACTGATATGGACTCCAGTTGAAGCGCCATCTGTAAAACTAGCGGCTAACGCGGTGGCCCCTCAAGCTTTATGCATTATGGCAACCCTCACTTTCTACATTGATCTCGATACTCCTTCCCACAGTGGAAATGCTTTCTCCCGTTAGAAAGTGTAAAAGAAAAAATTAAACTGCGTGGTAAATTGGTTGAATGATGAAGCGAGTATGCCTTGACTCAAGACAATTTAAACTCGATGTACATAGGCACTCTTCTTTCAAGTATTCTCGTCAAAATGAAGACAGTTCTGTTCAAAGTAAACATTTTTATATATTGACGAAACAGGGCAACGGGTGTTGTCGAAAAATGCAACTAGAAAATGAAACTTGACAAATTGCGTTCATCTTCAGTCAGGGCAAATGGTTTGATTTCGATCACTATATTTATTGAGCGCAGCCAAGCTTGGACAGGTCGTTCGTTCCTACTATGCAGGTGTGAAAATTATCAGTATGAATTAGCATTCAGGAAGACATGGAAGCTACATACTACCTCTGTATTAGCAAGAATTGGTCTATTTTTTATATCATTAAACTAGCAGCTGAAGTGGAACTTTTCATGCTTTTGTTTGCCAAATAAATTAATGAGCAGCTAGTAAGAACCGTTTGTTAGATTAATATAGGCCGAAAACCTGTTCAGTTAATCAAACATTCATAATGAATCTCCCATGGTTATTCAGCTTTAATACAACTCTTAGTGGCTGTTACAATGAGCCATTTTATTTGAACAGAATTTTTCTTCTTTTTTCATTTCTTTTTCTATGCAGATATTTTGAATAACTTCACGCATTGATTAATTTAGCTAAGTGAAACAATTTCTGCTTGTAAAGGTGTCCTGTATGTTACTGTTCGTCTTGAGCACTGTTTGTTTTCTCCTCTTGAAATTGTCTGCCCATTATATTAATATTTTTGATCTACAAATGCTGATTGATCGGCCTTAGCATCAAAACATTCGAGAACGAGAAAATCAGTTGACCCAAATTACCATATCCAGTTAGTTGTGAATGTAGCTAGAACAAAAAGAAAGTAATAAAAAGGAACGAAGAGAAAATCTGATGATAAGCAAATCAGATCTTAGAGGAAGTGACTAAGCCCAGCGATCTCACTAATGGGACTCGGATGGATGTACATATAGGTGGAGTCTCAAGCCAAGAGCAAATATTCGGGATTTTACTGTTGGGATGGCATTCTAGACCTTGTATCAATAAAAGTGGATTGCAGATTGGCCCATAAATGGGAAGGCACGTATGATTGACGTGTAACGTGAAGTTGTTCTGAAACATATGAAAACAACTACCAGCTACCACCAACCGACTTATCTCCTTCTCAGACACTAGACATACATGCATTGTGCGCTTCAGGGCCCACACGACTCCATTACCGGAATTTTACTGCTGTTCATGACTGCTGTCATTATCATTCTACTTACAATAGAGCTATTAATGGATGATCCTTAAGGGAGTTTTTTGGATTGACTTTCAAGATAAGATCGTAGTGATTTGCATTTGTTCGCGTGCGGCACTTGTTAGTCTTTGCTAATAATTTCTGTAAAACACTTTCCGAAAAACGCAGGAATGAAAAACCGCGCAGACCTAAATCGTGGCGAGGTCGTTTATATATCAATCCTTTATCATATCCCAGCTGCGTGACTTAAATCATTGACTGATTATGATTTTAACTTTGATAGCGTGACACTAGCCATTGACAAAAAAATAAGGGAAAGTTCATTTAATATGACAAGGGGGGGGGGGGGATGAAGATATTGAAACTCGGAGCTTGAAATTTTAGCATCCCACCTTGCTAGTGGTTCAATTTTTTAGGAGCCCCCCCCCCCTCCTGTTGATTTTGAAGTATGCAAATTTTCGAAGTCCCCCCTAATTTTTGCAGAGCCCCCCTTTCGGGTGTCTAAAAATTTTGGGAGCCCCCCTTAATATCTTCATCCCCCCCTTGTCATATTAAATGAACTTTCCCTTACTATAGTAGGATGGATAAATGTGTTGCTGATTTGAGACTTTCAACGACTGTATATTCGGCCTTGCTTCCAACCGCCTTTATTTAATTTAACCGTCGGTACGTCTGTTAAAAAACCACCGATACCGACTCCACTTCAAGCGAGCAGCTGTAGAACCAGGGGCTAACGGGTTGGTCCCACAAGCTTTATGCACCATGGCAACCCTCATTTCCTACATTGATCTTGATACCTCTTCTCACAGTGGATATTCTTTCTCCTGTTAGAAAGTGTAAACGAAAAAACTTAAGTTGGTAAATTACTTGGAAGATGCAGCGAATATGCCTTTCTTCAAGACAAATTAAGACGAAATCCGATAGAAGATGGAGCAATTTCAGATTTTAGTGGACAAAAATCTGTACCAGAGTAATTTTAAATATTTTACAGTCATTTTTACATTCTTTTAAAGCTAAATACATAAATAATTGCCTGAAATAACTCCGAAAAATAATTTCCCACTGGAACGAGAGAAAATAGATTTCAAAGTTCAGTGATTTTGTGGAGACACAGGCAAAATTCCATCATCAATTTCATTTCACCAAAACTTTTAAGCGTTTCATACGAACTTCAACATTCGTTTTCGACGTTTGGTGTTGCTAGAAATGAATTGTTTTGAGAAGATAATTAAAAGAGCCCTACAGAAGTTTGCAATACAATGTAAATAATCTTGGTACAAGATTTTTGTCCACTTGTTACTCTAACGTCTGGCGGATTCCGTCTTAAACTCGATGTTTACACACGGACTCGACATTCAAGTTGTCGCCTTAAAATGCAGACAGTCTATTGAGACCGCCTTGCACTGTTTGTGCCACTATATCATTAAACTAGCAGGCGAAGAAGAACTTTTATGCTTTGCTTACAAACTAAATTAATAAGCAGCTAGGAAGAGCCGTTTGTTAGATCAACCTAGACCGAAAACTTGTTAAGTTCATCAAACGTTCATAACTAGTTTTCGTATGGTTATTCAGTTTATGCCTCTTTGTGGTTGTTACAATGAACCATTTTGCTTTAACATAATATTTCTACTGTTTTCATTTATTTTTCTATGCAAATATTTTGAATAACTTCACGCATTGATTAATTTACGGAATGCTCTTTTGCCTAAGTGAAGCACTTTTCTGTTTGTAAAGGTGTCCTGTATGTTACAGTTCGTCTTGAACACTTTTTCTCCTCCTGAAACTCTTTGATCATTATATTGATATTATTGATCTACAAATGCTGATTGATCGGCCTCAGCATCAAAACATTCGAGAACGAGAAAATCAGTTGAGCCAAATTAGCATATCCAGTTAGTTGTGAATGGGGCTAGAACAAAAAGAAAGTAATAAAAAGGAACTAAGAGAAAATCTGGTGAAAAGCAAATCAGATCTTAGAGGACGTGACTAAGCCCCGCGATCTTACTACCGGGACTCGGATGGATGTACATGTTGGTGGAGTCTCAAGCCAAGAACAAATATTCGGGATTTTGCCGTTTGGATTCCATTGAAGACTTTGTATCAATAATAGTGGATTGCAGATTGGCCCACAAATGGGAGGGCACGTTTGATTGACGTGTAACGTGTAGTTATTTTGCCTCAGCATCAAAACATTTGAGAACGAGAAAATCAATTGAGCCAAATTAGCATATCCAGTTAGTTGTGAATGGAGCTAGAACAAAAAGAAAGTAATAAAAAGGAACTAAGAGAAAATCTGATGATAAGCGAGTCAGATCTTAGAGGAAGTGACTAAGCCCCGCGATTTTACTAAAGGGACTCGGATGGATGTACATGTAGGTGGAGTCTCAAGCCAAGGGCAAATATTCAGGATTTTACTGTTAGGATGGCATTCAAGACCTTGTATCAATAATAGTGGATTGCAGATTGGCCCGTGAATGGAAGGGCACGTTTTATTGACGTGTAACGTGTAGTTTTTCTGGAATACATGAAAACAACTACCAGCTACCACCAACGGACGTATCTCCTTCTCAGACGCTAGACATACATGCATAGTGCGCTTCGGGGCTCACACGACTCATTCCCGGAATTTTACTGCTGACACGTTCATGAACACAGTCATTAGCATTCTACTGACAATAGAGCTATTAATGGATGATCCTTGGGCGTGTTAATTGATTGACTTTCAAGATAAGATCGTAGTGGTTTGCATTTGTTCGGGTGCGGCACTTGTGAGCTTTTGCTAATCAACTTTTGAATAGACAGTCTGCAGTGCTAGCAAGTGAAACACTTTCCGAATAACGCAGGAATGAAAAGCCGCGCAGATCTAAATCTTGGCGAGGTTGATTATATATCAATCCTCTATTATATCCCAGCTTCGTGACTTAATTCATTGACTGATTAAGATTTTAATTTTGATGACGTAACACTAGCCATTCACAAAAAATTGCTATTCGCGGTAGAGAATATGTATTGACGATTTGATACCAGATAGTATTAGCATACTTTGGTCTTTTTTGATATCATTAAACCAGCAACTGAAGTGGAACCTTTAATTCTTTTGTTCACAAACTAAATTAATGAAAAGCTGGCAAGAACCCTTTGTTAGATCAATATTGATGGAAAACTTGTTCAGTTAATCTATCGTGAATGCTTAGCTTTTCCATGGTTATTCAGTTTATTCCCCTTAGTGGCCGTTACAATGAACCATTTTGCTTCAACAGAATTTTTCTTTTTTTCGCATTTCTCTTTCTATGAAAACACTTTTAATAACTTCGCGCATTGATTATAATAATAATTACGGGATGCTGTTAATTTAGCCTAAGTGATTCTTGTTTGTAAAGGTGTCCTGTACCTTACTGTTCGACTGGAACATATTTTCTCCCCTTTCTGCTAAATATCATTGATCTACAAATGCTGTTTGATCGGCCTCAGCATCAAAACATCCGAGAACGAGGGAATCAATTGAGCCAACTTAGCATATTCAGTTAGTTGTGAATGGAGCTAGAACAAAAAAGTAATTAAAATGAAAAGAACCAAAAGATAATGTGATGATGGGCAAATCAAATCTTTAAGGAAGTGACTAAGCCCCGCGATCTTACTACCGGGATTCGGACGTATGTAGGTGGAGTCTGAAGCCAAGAGCAAATATTCAGGATTTTGCTGTTGGAATGCCATTCAAGAACTTACATCAATAAAACTGAATTGTGAGTTAGCTCATAAACTTAAGAGGAGGACACGTTTGACTAACGTGAAACGTGTAGTTATTTGACAAAAGGATGCTTTACTAGACATATATCATGTAATACTTTTATCCTTTTGATCTTCCATTGGCTACTGCTAGCAGATGCCTCACCTTCTAAGTCACTTAACATGCATTCAAAGTGCGCTTGAGGGCGTTACCGGCATTTTACAGTTGATACATTCAGGAACACTGTCACTAAATCATTCTACTGACAATAGTTCTTTGAATGGATGATCCTTGGGTGAGTAAATTTGATTGACTTTCAATATAAGATCTTAGTGATTTGCATTTTATCTTCTGCTTTGCATGTGAGCTTTTGTTAATCAACTTTGAATTCATAGTTCATTTTACCCCAATTTACCACGAAATAACGAAATACATGGTATAAAGTAACAGTGCATAGATAAAGGGATGAGAAGAAAATCAGATTAAAAAAAAAGTGACTGGATGTTGGTACGCTCTGCGATCTTTCTACCGGGATTCGGATCAGAAAGGATATAGGTGGGGTCTTATGCCAAGATCAAACATCCGGGATTTTACTGTTAAGATGCCATTCAAGGCTTTGTATCAATGAAAGTGGATTGCAGATTGGTCCATAAATGTGAGGACAGATTTGATTGACGTGTGACGTGTAGTTGTTCTGGACCCCTTCGGAACATCTACACTCTGTCGGAAGGATGGCTTGCAGCATAGTACGTTGTCTTTTTTTCCTCTTGTTCTTACAATGGCTACCGCTAGCGGAAGCATCTCACTTTCGGCATGGGATAATCATGTGGGCCCCTGCAGACTCCTACAATAACACGGTAAGAACAGACTATTCTTCTACTGCAACATATAACTGCATTTCAAGGTACTTTCGCTATCCTTGCAGAAGTTAGAGTTTTCTACCATGCTCGCTGTTGGTTTTCATGTGTATTTATTTTCATAACCTGAGGGCGTCTTAACGAGATTGACCGCTGCTTTATCGCATGCACTCCCAGAACTACTCGCAAAGGAATTGGTTTTAGTGCTACGTACGTTTTCGACTTTCATTTGCGCATCTCCTAACAGTTCAATAACTTCATTTACTTACTTACTCCTCATTAAGTGTCGTTTTTTCATGCTGCCACCTCCTTGCGTTTGCTTAGAAAAGTGGAAATTTAACACTTGAACTCTTTCATTTCAAGCAATTTTGAATCCTTCTTAAACCTTTCAACGTCATTCTCAATAATTTTCTTAATGTAGTTGCTTAAGTGCTCATTGGCGCTTTTTTTTTAAAAGTGGTATATTTGCAAGAATCTGTGTGATTGGATACTATTCGATCAAGGAGAAGCAGAAAACTCTCCACTCATATTTATTAATTTAATCGATTTTTAACGACATTGTTTATTAGTGCTTTGGGTGCTCGTTCGAGGAACATTTTCTTTTCATTTTAGGTGCATACCTGTTAACTAGCTAAGTGTAGCTTAATTACGCCCATTGAAAACAGGAAACCGAGTTCTCTTTTTATTTAATTATACCTTTATTCAACTTGTCTGTTAGTTTCGATATTTTGAGCTCTAAGGGAAAACAAAAAATATTTCGAAATAGCAGGAACAAGTGCGCAGGAATCAATGGATGATTTATTCAAGAGCAAATAGTTCAGTAGACCGCAGTCGCTCTTCTGATTAACATCTGGCAGTGGGGTAATTACGCAAATGGCTTCCGTTTGTCTATGTGGTTAGCGATGCCTTTCATGATCTTCTGTCCAAATTGTTTTCTTTCATTTCATTCGAAAGCATTTTTCTCCAGTAGATTAGGAAAGTTATGATCGTCGACATTCAATCCTCAGAGAGGGAAAACTCATGTAACACTTTGTGTAGGAATGCCAGAAGCTACGTTGCGGCAAGAAAAGATGTAACATGCACTCACAATGAAAAACAATATGACAAACAATGAAAAACCTTTTCAGACGCTAGACATGTGTGCATAGTGCGCTTCAGGGCTCACACGACTGATAACAGGAATTTTACTGCAAATGGGTTCATAAACATTGTGACCACGATAGAGCTATTAATAAATGTTCATGGGTGAGTAAATTTGATTGCCCTCAAAGATAAGAGTTGCATTTTGTTTTGTGACAAGTTTGCTAGATTCCGACAAAACGCGTTGCGAAATAAACAAATTCCCAACCTAGCGAATGCTTCGATGAAAGACATTATATTACGAAGGCAGAAAATACACTTGCGAGGTAAAAACGACAGAAAACACCAATCCAGATGTCTCTGTTTATGCGGAGAAGCTTTATTTTTGTAAAAATTCTCAAAGAATACATGCGGTGTAGAAATGCTCGTTTGCTTAGTAACGATCTCTGGTCATCTCAGCTAAGTGAACCTCAACAATTTCGTCTCATCGCTCGAGGTATCAGTTAAAAGCTTGCTCCTGTGTTCGGAGTAGTTCGGGCAATCTTGCTGGAAGCGGCTGCAAGGCGTAATAACTGTAGCCCCTTTCAAATACAACTCAGCATTTCGCATTTTCATTCGCAAGCTTTGACTCCGTTGATTCGTAGTTTTCATAAGAAAAGCATACGTTTTCATGAGCCACAATACGGCCGGATTCCTTTGGACTAGGAAACTTTACCTGCCTCTAGACCCTTATTAAACTAATCCTGATTGAACTATTAAAGCGAACTTTGAAGATTTCGTTCTTCTTTCCAAAAGCCACTCGAGACTGAAAGCTTAGCTGAAGTCCAGGTTGTGATTGACAGCTGTCGTCTCGTTAGCCAATCAAATTATTTAAACAATTATAACAAGGATTGCGATTGGCCTATTTTAGCGTGCTTTATCAGAGACAAAGCACGGCCTACGCCACTTTAGTTCCTTTGGATAATAAAGTTTGGTTTGAAAATTCAGGGAAATTCAAGAACTAGGAAAAAAAAACACTCGACAACGTCTCGTGTTTTTTATTTGTTTTATGATTACGAATCAATACACAGTTAGACTTGACTTACTAAGTAAATAACAGATGTTATTCACTGAAAGTGCCCGAACCATTGATGTCAGTCGAGTTAAAATAATATGCGCTGCATGCAGCAATGTTGTTTGTCAAAATGTTTTATTAGTCCAAAAGATACATTTCCGCTCTTAATTTCCAGAGATCTTGTAGGAATTTATCTCTCCATTTCCCTCTTAGTTTTAGTCTAGATTGAGTAGATATGTCGAACACTCAACACAGAGTTTGACCACATTTGTTAGCATGTTGAAGTTTATCAAAAATATTGCGCCACTCGTCGTATTCTCAACTCTCTTCTCAATGTTTGGAACTGTGGTAAGGCATCGTCTTTCGTCCTTGATATATTAGCTCAAGGACGACAATAACAGTGAACAAAAGTGTAAACGATAATCAGTTTCATCTGCCTTATATTTCTTCCTGTAGTTGAATTCTGCACATCCAAGTGACAGCACACTTCCACACTAGCTATACCATGAAGCAGAAAAACATTATTTTCCTTCTCACACTTGCCCGGCGGTAGTTTAATTTAATCTTATATGTGGATTACAATCAATAAATGGATAAATACAAGGAACTCATGGTAGTAAACCACGGCAGGTAGAGTGCGTACAGCTTCCTGAAAGAAAAACTAAATTACTATATGGTGACACAAGTTTTGACGTCTCATTGCCATTTTGGATTGGTTTTATATAAGTTTCTGTTACTTCCTGACTTTATGAGAAAATTGTGGAATCCAGCATGGTTGATGCAAGATTGTGTGACGTTATGCTACGTTGCGTGACGGCATAATGAGCAAAAGATATCAATCAGCGGAAGCCCAGGCTATCCACTAAGCGGAAAGCAATACTTGCATGTGAACGATAGATGAAAGGTACAGCATTAGCCTTAATTAAGTGTGCCCAGTCTTCTCCAATGGTTTATTAAGCCTGCCAACACACACAGATCTACGCTTGTGTAGTTGATTCTTTACTTCGCTCGAAGTTTTTCTTAAGGTTTTTAGAGCAAGCTATGCAGGTTTTTGGCGTTTACTCGTTTAAAAAAGGAACTTTCTACTCCAGTTCAGAATGTTCAGACAGCATTGCTGAAGGAAAGGAATTGTGTTGCAGCTCAAATTTGAAACGAAAAACGCGGTACACGTATAGGCAACTACCCACAAGGTGACCACAGAATATATAAAATTAAAAAAAAATCTCTGAGAACTATTTTTATACATCCAACTTTTATGAGGTTTATTTCAATTTATGACCGAAACTGTAGATCTGTTGGATCAATATCAGTATCTGGGCAACTGAGCACCTCCCCCTTCCCTAACCCAACAGTAACACTAACTTATTAACTTATTATAACATGTTGGGTTAGGGGACGGGCAGGTGCGCAGTTGCCCAGATACTGATATTGATCCGATCTGTTTCTATAATTGAAGAAACTAATAGACCCTTCTCCAAAATGGCGGCCGAAAATTCGAATAAGTCAAAATCAAAAATGTATACCAGCACTAGAAAGAACACCTTTACTTTAGTAACCCTGCAAAATTTCAGCATCTCAGTTGTAATATCAGCTGAGAAAATGTAAGTTGAAAGTTAAGAAATTTATAGAGGTTTGTATGACTGAGGGTATGCATTATACCCCCAGTCATACAAACGTCTGTAAATTTTTCAATTTTTTATACCCCCAGTCATACAGACGTCTGTAAATGTTTCAACTTTCAACTTATATTTTCTCAACTGACATTACACCTGAAATGCTGAAACTATGCAGGGTTACTAAAGTAAAGGTGTTCTTTCTAGTGCTGGTGTACATTTTTAATCTTAGCTTATTTTAACCTATTTGAATTTTCGGCCGCCATTTTGGAAAAGGGTCTATAAGAAGAGCAACTACAAAAACTTAGTTGTTATAATGCAGTGCATAGTATTCAGAACTGATCGAAACTGTTTTCCAAAATGCATGAACAATTTATAAAGGAAATACAAACGAAATGAATGTCTAACTCGGAGTTTCTTTTAATTTGATGGCTAAAAGACATGGCTAAAATTTGCAGCCAATCTTCTCCAGAAAAAAACATACTAATAAACACAAGGATTATTCTACAAATAAATAGATCTAAAGAAAATGTTTAAAAAAAGTACACAGTATGTGTTTTGTCGGGCTTAAAGCAATGCTGTTCGTTTTTTAAGCATTGCGCAATCGGTTGAAAAATTCTAAAGGTTTTGGTGCGTTTCAGTTAAAAGTATGTCTTTCTATCGTCTAAAATATCTTGATGTCAACTAATATTTTCTCTGCAGATAATTTTTACCTACCGTCTGGCCTTTCGAAGATCCGCCGGCGGATACTACTGTGACGAGACTACGATAAGTCAGGGTGGTCTTATAGGCGGAGGTTCATGGGCAGCAAATTGTATAAATGGTTTTAGTTGGTACTGCTACTCGAGAACGGTTGCAAGCGCTGATTACCGTTGTACCGACTTCAGCGCAATTGAAGATTGGTCAGTGGGTGAAAGTAGCTTCAATTATACCTTTCCTTCGGCCGGTGAGGAATGGTCTGTAAGGTATGTCCTTTTACGTGTAGCGACGATTTAAGTAATTGGAAAATTATGCTCCAAATGAGGTGGCAATTTTTACGCTTTTAATTTTAGAGTTTTTAACACAGATTGGATACCCCGAGCACATTTTAATTACTCAAGAACAAAACAAAATAAAGAACGAGCGATTTTCACAACTTGAACGACTTGTAAAGATCCTTAAGATGTCTTTTTAGACTAACAGCAATCTGAAAGATATTTCAGGTAAATAGAAAAGTAATTATTAAGTTGGCAACAAAAAGAAAACAAAAACTTTGAGGTGAAAAAACTTGAGAGTTCGAATGTGCTACGTAACGTTGCATGTAACACCTGTTGTCTAAATACGACTTAATTCTATTAGGAGCGCCGTTATTATGTTTAGAATCTCGAGTAATCACTTCGTTAGGCGTATTGAATCGTTCTGGGGGGATAAAGCTCTGTAGGTTAAAAAAAGAACAATAATACTTGATTTATATAGCGCTATTTCTATCGCTATCCAATAGCGCTATTCAATGATTGTAAAATATCTCAACAATAACAATTATTTTTAAAAAAGGTAAAAATATCAAAACGCGAGTACAATAAACTAACTGACAAAAAAAGTTAAAACTAACTACCTAATTAACAAAAACACAGCTTCGTTTTGTCGAGATAACAGATTTTAATAGGGAAGAATTAACAGCGTGTTCACTGAGAAAACCAGGCAAGTACATTACAAGCTGTATAAAATTCCGCTAACTTTACTTTTAAAGTGAAGCGAAATCCGTTTTCAACATTTTGAAAGTTCAATATTTTAAAGACACTATTCCAAAGTTTGAACCGCGTCTGAAGAATTTGGCGATTTTATAACGCCTAAAAGTTGTGAGATTTTGTCCGGTCACGTGGCCAGATGACGTAGTGTTGTGGACAAGACTACGAGATCGCAATACGATACGGCGTGTATTGGCTATACACAACATCATTATCCTTGTTGCCGTTTGGAGATTAAAAAGAAGGACTCAATTCAGATTCGTTGTTTCGCCTCAGAAATCTTTTTTAGTGATCAATGCTGTCCACATCATTACGTCACAAGATGAAATTGCACAATAACTTATTGTGCAATTTGAATTGAATTAGTCCCCGTCTTCTGACCATTCTTTGACAAAAATTGAGCAGTTTTCAGCGCCAAAATCACGACTAAATTTTTACTTGGAGAAGTTAATCGTTTACAATCGATTTATTTACATATTGGACGGTAAAATTATGCCAAAAAATTTCTCACATACTATTCACATAGCGTCTAATTGGTACATGGATACAGGTATGCGTGACTTAGATTTTGCATTTTTTAAGGCTAATTCTACCTGATGAAATGACATATGTAGCAAATATCTATCAAATAGGCCTATAGGCTGTGTTAAACACAGAAAACATAGGTATGATTCTTTAACTTGATTCTTAGGAGGCGAGCGTGGCCTGGTAGGGCGCTGGACTTGTAATCCGGAGATCCCGGGTTCAAATCCTCCGCTCTGCCACTGGATGGATTTGTCTTCGGTGGCCCTGAATTCAACTCCTCCACGCTTTGTTAATAGCCAACTGGTCAGCCTCCCACCAGTTGGGATTGTTAACTTGTTATGTTTAAGACCAAGAGGATTGGCCAAGTTTTCGCTCCAAAGGAGAAGAAGCCTCCTATTGTCAACAATCAATGCGTGGTTTACAAATTTGAATGTGATCTGTGCGACGCAGATTATGTCGGGTACACCGCCCGACATTTACACCATTGCATTAACGAACACAAATACTCTGCAATCGTAAGGCATCTTGAGCAACACGGTCTATTGAAGACTGATTTGGCTGACAAGCAATTTTGGGGTCTAGAGAAATGTAGATCTAAGTTTGATTGTCTAATTTTTGAGATGTTATTCATTAAGGAATTGAACACCGAGTAAAATACTCAAAAACACTCTATTCGCGCCAAACTCTTTACGTGACTCTGCGTGCGAATACTGTTATTTGCATATTTTTACTTTGTTACCCGTGTCTGCTAGGAATTCTTTTACATTTATATTCGTTTTCATTTCACTCATTGCTGACTTGATAATGACGTTAAGCGAACGTCGTCGTATTTTCCGAGTTCTCCTTACATATGATATCATGTTGTTGTTGCTGTTCCATCTTTAATATACTCACTTTGGAGGTTGGTTGGCTGCATCCTGATATGCTTTAATGTGACAGCGCGATTCTGTTAGTGAGTTCATGTGTGCCAGTCATTACTTGGCTGTGTAACCGCGCGATGCGGTTCTAGTCGAGACCCACAAATTGGCCCTTGCTCACCATAGACTCTCTATAGCTCAGTGGTTAGAGCATCCGACTAGATCATGGTGGGTCATGGGTTCTAATCCCATCGGGGACTCGGATTTTTTCCGAGTTCTCCTCACATATAATATCATGTTGTTGTTGTTGTTGTTGTTGTTTCATCAGCAACGCGCTTTATGGATGACTTTTGACCTCTGTGAGTGGTTCTTGCGTTCTATACCAAGATCGCTTGAAAAAGAACTAAGCATTTAAGTACGTTCGCGCCCAAAATTTCCCACGTACAGATTTTTTTGAAACTTTGACCGCAAGTAGAAAATGATAAGATTATATTTAAAACGTAAACAAATTCGGGGGTCACCGAACTCGTTTTGAAGATAGGGAGCATGACAGACTCCATGACAGAAAAACAACATTTCAAGGGCCTCGCTTAAAATGACCATTCAACAGCCATTGCTGATTATATGAAAACCATTGTTCACAACAGCGTTCAGCAACACCGACTTTTATTGCAAAGTTAAAGAGACATTCAAGAGTTAAAACCTTCCTCTACTGTCACTGTCAGTGGTGAGAAGTTGTTCCTTTATTAGCTGTTACTATTCATGATGTCTACGCAGGTTAACGTACTGCTGTAGAAAAGTTTCGTCAGCCTAGGTTTCTCTCATATTTATTATATATGTAGTTTTTTAAAAAATTGAGAAGACGAGAGGCTTCTTTCCTTTTTATTCTTATCAGGCCTTTCTGCACCTCCATTTAGAAGAAATTAGTCTATAAATTCCTATTTAAATCTGCAAATTTTTCACCGCAAAATATTACGGCGGTCCAAATGCTGTTCTTGATGGCAAAATCTTGCCTTCGGTCAAAATGGATTCATCAAATTCGTGAGTTATGTTGTGTCCAGTCGTTGTGAGACACAGCGACAGAATAATCTTCCGTAATGCTCACGGGCGGATCACGGGCCTGCTAAACATAAGGAAAAGCCATGTAATGAACAACTTATTAACCTCGAACGTCCGAAAATCTTAAACCTCGGCAAGTTCTTAGAAATAGAGATTTTCTCATCAAGACGTCACTGTCGGGTAATAAACGTTTAACAACGCTTGGGTCACTTATGATTCTAGAAAGGATTACTGAAAACCCTTCAAATGCATATATACATATAATCTTCTTTTTTTTTTACTGAAAGTATTTCCTCTTGTTTTATCAGTTACTCTGGCTGTTGCTGGATTTCCTTGTCCCAGTATGCCGGCAGTAGCAGTTGGCTGGTGGAGACAAGTGTCAACCTCACCAGACGATCCGATACCGGAAGAATCAACTCATCTCCAATATCAAGAAGCGCCGCATTTGTCCGATTTCATGAAGGGTGTCCCCAGTCTATAAGAATCCCCACTGAAGACCCTGATGGTGATGTCGTCAGGTGTCGTCATGCTACTTACTCAGAGTCCTATAAATACGATTACAGCTTTCCTTACGGTGTACTTGATGAGGTAACTAAATAAATTTAGGGTTAGATTTAATGTGGTTAATAGCTCTTATCGCAGTTATCAGCGGTTTGACGTGTAAACGAGGTGAAAGGCTCAATTCTGCTTTGAATTGACCCTTTACCTTCGTGTGTGTGTCTTTCTAAACAAAGGAATATTTAATAGCAGGTTCAACTCTAATAGACCTTCATCACACGGCGGCCATTTTGAGTCCCATGAGAACAAAAAGCTTTGTTTTTGCCCATACAGCCTCGCACTGGATGAGAGGTTAGTACGGGCAAAATCAAAGCTTTTTGTTCTCATGGGACTCAAAATGGCCGCCGTGTGATGAAGGTCTATTAGAGTTGAACCTGCTATTAAATATTCCTTTGTTTAGAAAGACACACACACGAAGGTAAAGGGTCAATTCAAAGCAGAATTGAGCCTTTCACCTCGTTTACACGTCAAACCGCTGATAACTGCGATAAGAGCTATTAACCACATTAAATCTAACCCTAAATTTATTTAGTTACCTCATCAAGTACACCGTAAGGAAAGCTGTAATCGTATTTATAGGACTCTGAGTAAGTAGCATGACGACACCTGACGACATCACCATCAGGGTCTTCAGTGGGGATTCTTATAGACTGGGGACACCCTTCATGAAATCGGACAAATGCGGCGCTTCTTGATATTGGAGATGAGTTGATTCTTCCGGTATCGGATCGTCTGGTGAGGTTGACACTTGTCTCCACCAGCCAACTGCTACTGCCGGCATACTGGGACAAGGAAATCCAGCAACAGCCAGAGTAACTGATAAAACAAGAGGAAATACTTTCAGTAAAAAAAAAAGAAGATTATATGTATATATGCATTTGAAGGGTTTTCAGTAATCCTTTCTAGAATCATAAGTGACCCAAGCGTTGTTAAACGTTTATTACCCGACAGTGACGTCTTGATGAGAAAATCTCTATTTCTAAGAACTTGCCGAGGTTTAAGATTTTCGGACGTTCGAGGTTAATAAGTTGTTCATTACATGGCTTTTCCTTATGTTTAGCAGGCCCGTGATCCGCCCGTGAGCATTACGGAAGATTATTCTGTCGCTGTGTCTCACAACGACTGGACACAACATAACTCACGAATTTGATGAATCCATTTTGACCGAAGGCAAGATTTTGCCATCAAGAACAGCATTTGGACCGCCGTAATATTTTGCGGTGAAAAATTTGCAGATTTAAATAGGAATTTATAGACTAATTTCTTCTAAATGGAGGTGCAGAAAGGCCTGATAAGAATAAAAAGGAAAGAAGCCTCTCGTCTTCTCAATTTTTTAAAAAACTACATATATAATAAATATGAGAGAAACCTAGGCTGACGAAACTTTTCTACAGCAGTACGTTAACCTGCGTAGACATCATGAATAGTAACAGCTAATAAAGGAACAACTTCTCACCACTGACAGTGACAGTAGAGGAAGGTTTTAACTCTTGAATGTCTCTTTAACTTTGCAATAAAAGTCGGTGTTGCTGAACGCTGTTGTGAACAATGGTTTTCATATAATCAGCAATGGCTGTTGAATGGTCATTTTAAGCGAGGCCCTTGAAATGTTGTTTTTCTGTCATGGAGTCTGTCATGCTCCCTATCTTCAAAACGAGTTCGGTGACCCCCGAATTT
The DNA here is from genome assembly GCA_019787425.1 of Platygyra sinensis. Classification (NCBI taxonomy): domain Eukaryota; kingdom Metazoa; phylum Cnidaria; class Anthozoa; order Scleractinia; family Merulinidae; genus Platygyra; species Platygyra sinensis. The sequence continues at coordinate 18,067 of JAHPZR010046633.1, read as the reverse complement.
GTTTACGTTTTAAATATAATCTTATCATTTTCTACTTGCGGTCAAAGTTTCAAAAAAATCTGTACGTGGGAAATTTTGGGCGCGAACGTACTTAAATGCTTAGTTCTTTTTCAAGCGATCTTGGTATAGAACGCAAGAACCACTCACAGAGGTCAAAAGTCATCCATAAAGCGCGTTGCTGATGAAACAACAACAACAACAACAACAACATGATATTATATGTGAGGAGAACTCGGAAAAAATCCGAGTCCCCGATGGGATTAGAACCCATGACCCACCATGATCTAGTCGGATGCTCTAACCACTGAGCTATAGAGAGTCTATGGTGAGCAAGGGCCAATTTGTGGGTCTCGACTAGAACCGCATCGCGCGGTTACACAGCCAAGTAATGACTGGCACACATGAACTCACTAACAGAATCGCGCTGTCACATTAAAGCATATCAGGATGCAGCCAACCAACCTCCAAAGTGAGTATATTAAAGATGGAACAGCAACAACAACATGATATCATATGTAAGGAGAACTCGGAAAATACGACGACGTTCGCTTAACGTCATTATCAAGTCAGCAATGAGTGAAATGAAAACGAATATAAATGTAAAAGAATTCCTAGCAGACACGGGTAACAAAGTAAAAATATGCAAATAACAGTATTCGCACGCAGAGTCACGTAAAGAGTTTGGCGCGAATAGAGTGTTTTTGAGTATTTTACTCGGTGTTCAATTCCTTAATGAATAACATCTCAAAAATTAGACAATCAAACTTAGATCTACATTTCTCTAGACCCCAAAATTGCTTGTCAGCCAAATCAGTCTTCAATAGACCGTGTTGCTCAAGATGCCTTACGATTGCAGAGTATTTGTGTTCGTTAATGCAATGGTGTAAATGTCGGGCGGTGTACCCGACATAATCTGCGTCGCACAGATCACATTCAAATTTGTAAACCACGCATTGATTGTTGACAATAGGAGGCTTCTTCTCCTTTGGAGCGAAAACTTGGCCAATCCTCTTGGTCTTAAACATAACAAGTTAACAATCCCAACTGGTGGGAGGCTGACCAGTTGGCTATTAACAAAGCGTGGAGGAGTTGAATTCAGGGCCACCGAAGACAAATCCATCCAGTGGCAGAGCGGAGGATTTGAACCCGGGATCTCCGGATTACAAGTCCAGCGCCCTACCAGGCCACGCTCGCCTCCTAAGAATCAAGTTAAAGAATCATACCTATGTTTTCTGTGTTTAACACAGCCTATAGGCCTATTTGATAGATATTTGCTACATATGTCATTTCATCAGGTAGAATTAGCCTTAAAAAATGCAAAATCTAAGTCACGCATACCTGTATCCATGTACCAATTAGACGCTATGTGAATAGTATGTGAGAAATTTTTTGGCATAATTTTACCGTCCAATATGTAAATAAATCGATTGTAAACGATTAACTTCTCCAAGTAAAAATTTAGTCGTGATTTTGGCGCTGAAAACTGCTCAATTTTTGTCAAAGAATGGTCAGAAGACGGGGACTAATTCAATTCAAATTGCACAATAAGTTATTGTGCAATTTCATCTTGTGACGTAATGATGTGGACAGCATTGATCACTAAAAAAGATTTCTGAGGCGAAACAACGAATCTGAATTGAGTCCTTCTTTTTAATCTCCAAACGGCAACAAGGATAATGATGTTGTGTATAGCCAATACACGCCGTATCGTATTGCGATCTCGTAGTCTTGTCCACAACACTACGTCATCTGGCCACGTGACCGGACAAAATCTCACAACTTTTAGGCGTTATAAAATCGCCAAATTCTTCAGACGCGGTTCAAACTTTGGAATAGTGTCTTTAAAATATTGAACTTTCAAAATGTTGAAAACGGATTTCGCTTCACTTTAAAAGTAAAGTTAGCGGAATTTTATACAGCTTGTAATGTACTTGCCTGGTTTTCTCAGTGAACACGCTGTTAATTCTTCCCTATTAAAATCTGTTATCTCGACAAAACGAAGCTGTGTTTTTGTTAATTAGGTAGTTAGTTTTAACTTTTTTTGTCAGTTAGTTTATTGTACTCGCGTTTTGATATTTTTACCTTTTTTAAAAATAATTGTTATTGTTGAGATATTTTACAATCATTGAATAGCGCTATTGGATAGCGATAGAAATAGCGCTATATAAATCAAGTATTATTGTTCTTTTTTTAACCTACAGAGCTTTATCCCCCCAGAACGATTCAATACGCCTAACGAAGTGATTACTCGAGATTCTAAACATAATAACGGCGCTCCTAATAGAATTAAGTCGTATTTAGACAACAGGTGTTACATGCAACGTTACGTAGCACATTCGAACTCTCAAGTTTTTTCACCTCAAAGTTTTTGTTTTCTTTTTGTTGCCAACTTAATAATTACTTTTCTATTTACCTGAAATATCTTTCAGATTGCTGTTAGTCTAAAAAGACATCTTAAGGATCTTTACAAGTCGTTCAAGTTGTGAAAATCGCTCGTTCTTTATTTTGTTTTGTTCTTGAGTAATTAAAATGTGCTCGGGGTATCCAATCTGTGTTAAAAACTCTAAAATTAAAAGCGTAAAAATTGCCACCTCATTTGGAGCATAATTTTCCAATTACTTAAATCGTCGCTACACGTAAAAGGACATACCTTACAGACCATTCCTCACCGGCCGAAGGAAAGGTATAATTGAAGCTACTTTCACCCACTGACCAATCTTCAATTGCGCTGAAGTCGGTACAACGGTAATCAGCGCTTGCAACCGTTCTCGAGTAGCAGTACCAACTAAAACCATTTATACAATTTGCTGCCCATGAACCTCCGCCTATAAGACCACCCTGACTTATCGTAGTCTCGTCACAGTAGTATCCGCCGGCGGATCTTCGAAAGGCCAGACGGTAGGTAAAAATTATCTGCAGAGAAAATATTAGTTGACATCAAGATATTTTAGACGATAGAAAGACATACTTTTAACTGAAACGCACCAAAACCTTTAGAATTTTTCAACCGATTGCGCAATGCTTAAAAAACGAACAGCATTGCTTTAAGCCCGACAAAACACATACTGTGTACTTTTTTTAAACATTTTCTTTAGATCTATTTATTTGTAGAATAATCCTTGTGTTTATTAGTATGTTTTTTTCTGGAGAAGATTGGCTGCAAATTTTAGCCATGTCTTTTAGCCATCAAATTAAAAGAAACTCCGAGTTAGACATTCATTTCGTTTGTATTTCCTTTATAAATTGTTCATGCATTTTGGAAAACAGTTTCGATCAGTTCTGAATACTATGCACTGCATTATAACAACTAAGTTTTTGTAGTTGCTCTTCTTATAGACCCTTTTCCAAAATGGCGGCCGAAAATTCAAATAGGTTAAAATAAGCTAAGATTAAAAATGTACACCAGCACTAGAAAGAACACCTTTACTTTAGTAACCCTGCATAGTTTCAGCATTTCAGGTGTAATGTCAGTTGAGAAAATATAAGTTGAAAGTTGAAACATTTACAGACGTCTGTATGACTGGGGGTATAAAAAATTGAAAAATTTACAGACGTTTGTATGACTGGGGGTATAATGCATACCCTCAGTCATACAAACCTCTATAAATTTCTTAACTTTCAACTTACATTTTCTCAGCTGATATTACAACTGAGATGCTGAAATTTTGCAGGGTTACTAAAGTAAAGGTGTTCTTTCTAGTGCTGGTATACATTTTTGATTTTGACTTATTCGAATTTTCGGCCGCCATTTTGGAGAAGGGTCTATTAGTTTCTTCAATTATAGAAACAGATCGGATCAATATCAGTATCTGGGCAACTGCGCACCTGCCCGTCCCCTAACCCAACATGTTATAATAAGTTAATAAGTTAGTGTTACTGTTGGGTTAGGGAAGGGGGAGGTGCTCAGTTGCCCAGATACTGATATTGATCCAACAGATCTACAGTTTCGGTCATAAATTGAAATAAACCTCATAAAAGTTGGATGTATAAAAATAGTTCTCAGAGATTTTTTTTTAATTTTATATATTCTGTGGTCACCTTGTGGGTAGTTGCCTATACGTGTACCGCGTTTTTCGTTTCAAATTTGAGCTGCAACACAATTCCTTTCCTTCAGCAATGCTGTCTGAACATTCTGAACTGGAGTAGAAAGTTCCTTTTTTAAACGAGTAAACGCCAAAAACCTGCATAGCTTGCTCTAAAAACCTTAAGAAAAACTTCGAGCGAAGTAAAGAATCAACTACACAAGCGTAGATCTGTGTGTGTTGGCAGGCTTAATAAACCATTGGAGAAGACTGGGCACACTTAATTAAGGCTAATGCTGTACCTTTCATCTATCGTTCACATGCAAGTATTGCTTTCCGCTTAGTGGATAGCCTGGGCTTCCGCTGATTGATATCTTTTGCTCATTATGCCGTCACGCAACGTAGCATAACGTCACACAATCTTGCATCAACCATGCTGGATTCCACAATTTTCTCATAAAGTCAGGAAGTAACAGAAACTTATATAAAACCAATCCAAAATGGCAATGAGACGTCAAAACTTGTGTCACCATATAGTAATTTAGTTTTTCTTTCAGGAAGCTGTACGCACTCTACCTGCCGTGGTTTACTACCATGAGTTCCTTGTATTTATCCATTTATTGATTGTAATCCACATATAAGATTAAATTAAACTACCGCCGGGCAAGTGTGAGAAGGAAAATAATGTTTTTCTGCTTCATGGTATAGCTAGTGTGGAAGTGTGCTGTCACTTGGATGTGCAGAATTCAACTACAGGAAGAAATATAAGGCAGATGAAACTGATTATCGTTTACACTTTTGTTCACTGTTATTGTCGTCCTTGAGCTAATATATCAAGGACGAAAGACGATGCCTTACCACAGTTCCAAACATTGAGAAGAGAGTTGAGAATACGACGAGTGGCGCAATATTTTTGATAAACTTCAACATGCTAACAAATGTGGTCAAACTCTGTGTTGAGTGTTCGACATATCTACTCAATCTAGACTAAAACTAAGAGGGAAATGGAGAGATAAATTCCTACAAGATCTCTGGAAATTAAGAGCGGAAATGTATCTTTTGGACTAATAAAACATTTTGACAAACAACATTGCTGCATGCAGCGCATATTATTTTAACTCGACTGACATCAATGGTTCGGGCACTTTCAGTGAATAACATCTGTTATTTACTTAGTAAGTCAAGTCTAACTGTGTATTGATTCGTAATCATAAAACAAATAAAAAACACGAGACGTTGTCGAGTGTTTTTTTTTCCTAGTTCTTGAATTTCCCTGAATTTTCAAACCAAACTTTATTATCCAAAGGAACTAAAGTGGCGTAGGCCGTGCTTTGTCTCTGATAAAGCACGCTAAAATAGGCCAATCGCAATCCTTGTTATAATTGTTTAAATAATTTGATTGGCTAACGAGACGACAGCTGTCAATCACAACCTGGACTTCAGCTAAGCTTTCAGTCTCGAGTGGCTTTTGGAAAGAAGAACGAAATCTTCAAAGTTCGCTTTAATAGTTCAATCAGGATTAGTTTAATAAGGGTCTAGAGGCAGGTAAAGTTTCCTAGTCCAAAGGAATCCGGCCGTATTGTGGCTCATGAAAACGTATGCTTTTCTTATGAAAACTACGAATCAACGGAGTCAAAGCTTGCGAATGAAAATGCGAAATGCTGAGTTGTATTTGAAAGGGGCTACAGTTATTACGCCTTGCAGCCGCTTCCAGCAAGATTGCCCGAACTACTCCGAACACAGGAGCAAGCTTTTAACTGATACCTCGAGCGATGAGACGAAATTGTTGAGGTTCACTTAGCTGAGATGACCAGAGATCGTTACTAAGCAAACGAGCATTTCTACACCGCATGTATTCTTTGAGAATTTTTACAAAAATAAAGCTTCTCCGCATAAACAGAGACATCTGGATTGGTGTTTTCTGTCGTTTTTACCTCGCAAGTGTATTTTCTGCCTTCGTAATATAATGTCTTTCATCGAAGCATTCGCTAGGTTGGGAATTTGTTTATTTCGCAACGCGTTTTGTCGGAATCTAGCAAACTTGTCACAAAACAAAATGCAACTCTTATCTTTGAGGGCAATCAAATTTACTCACCCATGAACATTTATTAATAGCTCTATCGTGGTCACAATGTTTATGAACCCATTTGCAGTAAAATTCCTGTTATCAGTCGTGTGAGCCCTGAAGCGCACTATGCACACATGTCTAGCGTCTGAAAAGGTTTTTCATTGTTTGTCATATTGTTTTTCATTGTGAGTGCATGTTACATCTTTTCTTGCCGCAACGTAGCTTCTGGCATTCCTACACAAAGTGTTACATGAGTTTTCCCTCTCTGAGGATTGAATGTCGACGATCATAACTTTCCTAATCTACTGGAGAAAAATGCTTTCGAATGAAATGAAAGAAAACAATTTGGACAGAAGATCATGAAAGGCATCGCTAACCACATAGACAAACGGAAGCCATTTGCGTAATTACCCCACTGCCAGATGTTAATCAGAAGAGCGACTGCGGTCTACTGAACTATTTGCTCTTGAATAAATCATCCATTGATTCCTGCGCACTTGTTCCTGCTATTTCGAAATATTTTTTGTTTTCCCTTAGAGCTCAAAATATCGAAACTAACAGACAAGTTGAATAAAGGTATAATTAAATAAAAAGAGAACTCGGTTTCCTGTTTTCAATGGGCGTAATTAAGCTACACTTAGCTAGTTAACAGGTATGCACCTAAAATGAAAAGAAAATGTTCCTCGAACGAGCACCCAAAGCACTAATAAACAATGTCGTTAAAAATCGATTAAATTAATAAATATGAGTGGAGAGTTTTCTGCTTCTCCTTGATCGAATAGTATCCAATCACACAGATTCTTGCAAATATACCACTTTTAAAAAAAAAGCGCCAATGAGCACTTAAGCAACTACATTAAGAAAATTATTGAGAATGACGTTGAAAGGTTTAAGAAGGATTCAAAATTGCTTGAAATGAAAGAGTTCAAGTGTTAAATTTCCACTTTTCTAAGCAAACGCAAGGAGGTGGCAGCATGAAAAAACGACACTTAATGAGGAGTAAGTAAGTAAATGAAGTTATTGAACTGTTAGGAGATGCGCAAATGAAAGTCGAAAACGTACGTAGCACTAAAACCAATTCCTTTGCGAGTAGTTCTGGGAGTGCATGCGATAAAGCAGCGGTCAATCTCGTTAAGACGCCCTCAGGTTATGAAAATAAATACACATGAAAACCAACAGCGAGCATGGTAGAAAACTCTAACTTCTGCAAGGATAGCGAAAGTACCTTGAAATGCAGTTATATGTTGCAGTAGAAGAATAGTCTGTTCTTACCGTGTTATTGTAGGAGTCTGCAGGGGCCCACATGATTATCCCATGCCGAAAGTGAGATGCTTCCGCTAGCGGTAGCCATTGTAAGAACAAGAGGAAAAAAAGACAACGTACTATGCTGCAAGCCATCCTTCCGACAGAGTGTAGATGTTCCGAAGGGGTCCAGAACAACTACACGTCACACGTCAATCAAATCTGTCCTCACATTTATGGACCAATCTGCAATCCACTTTCATTGATACAAAGCCTTGAATGGCATCTTAACAGTAAAATCCCGGATGTTTGATCTTGGCATAAGACCCCACCTATATCCTTTCTGATCCGAATCCCGGTAGAAAGATCGCAGAGCGTACCAACATCCAGTCACTTTTTTTTTAATCTGATTTTCTTCTCATCCCTTTATCTATGCACTGTTACTTTATACCATGTATTTCGTTATTTCGTGGTAAATTGGGGTAAAATGAACTATGAATTCAAAGTTGATTAACAAAAGCTCACATGCAAAGCAGAAGATAAAATGCAAATCACTAAGATCTTATATTGAAAGTCAATCAAATTTACTCACCCAAGGATCATCCATTCAAAGAACTATTGTCAGTAGAATGATTTAGTGACAGTGTTCCTGAATGTATCAACTGTAAAATGCCGGTAACGCCCTCAAGCGCACTTTGAATGCATGTTAAGTGACTTAGAAGGTGAGGCATCTGCTAGCAGTAGCCAATGGAAGATCAAAAGGATAAAAGTATTACATGATATATGTCTAGTAAAGCATCCTTTTGTCAAATAACTACACGTTTCACGTTAGTCAAACGTGTCCTCCTCTTAAGTTTATGAGCTAACTCACAATTCAGTTTTATTGATGTAAGTTCTTGAATGGCATTCCAACAGCAAAATCCTGAATATTTGCTCTTGGCTTCAGACTCCACCTACATACGTCCGAATCCCGGTAGTAAGATCGCGGGGCTTAGTCACTTCCTTAAAGATTTGATTTGCCCATCATCACATTATCTTTTGGTTCTTTTCATTTTAATTACTTTTTTGTTCTAGCTCCATTCACAACTAACTGAATATGCTAAGTTGGCTCAATTGATTCCCTCGTTCTCGGATGTTTTGATGCTGAGGCCGATCAAACAGCATTTGTAGATCAATGATATTTAGCAGAAAGGGGAGAAAATATGTTCCAGTCGAACAGTAAGGTACAGGACACCTTTACAAACAAGAATCACTTAGGCTAAATTAACAGCATCCCGTAATTATTATTATAATCAATGCGCGAAGTTATTAAAAGTGTTTTCATAGAAAGAGAAATGCGAAAAAAAGAAAAATTCTGTTGAAGCAAAATGGTTCATTGTAACGGCCACTAAGGGGAATAAACTGAATAACCATGGAAAAGCTAAGCATTCACGATAGATTAACTGAACAAGTTTTCCATCAATATTGATCTAACAAAGGGTTCTTGCCAGCTTTTCATTAATTTAGTTTGTGAACAAAAGAATTAAAGGTTCCACTTCAGTTGCTGGTTTAATGATATCAAAAAAGACCAAAGTATGCTAATACTATCTGGTATCAAATCGTCAATACATATTCTCTACCGCGAATAGCAATTTTTTGTGAATGGCTAGTGTTACGTCATCAAAATTAAAATCTTAATCAGTCAATGAATTAAGTCACGAAGCTGGGATATAATAGAGGATTGATATATAATCAACCTCGCCAAGATTTAGATCTGCGCGGCTTTTCATTCCTGCGTTATTCGGAAAGTGTTTCACTTGCTAGCACTGCAGACTGTCTATTCAAAAGTTGATTAGCAAAAGCTCACAAGTGCCGCACCCGAACAAATGCAAACCACTACGATCTTATCTTGAAAGTCAATCAATTAACACGCCCAAGGATCATCCATTAATAGCTCTATTGTCAGTAGAATGCTAATGACTGTGTTCATGAACGTGTCAGCAGTAAAATTCCGGGAATGAGTCGTGTGAGCCCCGAAGCGCACTATGCATGTATGTCTAGCGTCTGAGAAGGAGATACGTCCGTTGGTGGTAGCTGGTAGTTGTTTTCATGTATTCCAGAAAAACTACACGTTACACGTCAATAAAACGTGCCCTTCCATTCACGGGCCAATCTGCAATCCACTATTATTGATACAAGGTCTTGAATGCCATCCTAACAGTAAAATCCTGAATATTTGCCCTTGGCTTGAGACTCCACCTACATGTACATCCATCCGAGTCCCTTTAGTAAAATCGCGGGGCTTAGTCACTTCCTCTAAGATCTGACTCGCTTATCATCAGATTTTCTCTTAGTTCCTTTTTATTACTTTCTTTTTGTTCTAGCTCCATTCACAACTAACTGGATATGCTAATTTGGCTCAATTGATTTTCTCGTTCTCAAATGTTTTGATGCTGAGGCAAAATAACTACACGTTACACGTCAATCAAACGTGCCCTCCCATTTGTGGGCCAATCTGCAATCCACTATTATTGATACAAAGTCTTCAATGGAATCCAAACGGCAAAATCCCGAATATTTGTTCTTGGCTTGAGACTCCACCAACATGTACATCCATCCGAGTCCCGGTAGTAAGATCGCGGGGCTTAGTCACGTCCTCTAAGATCTGATTTGCTTTTCACCAGATTTTCTCTTAGTTCCTTTTTATTACTTTCTTTTTGTTCTAGCCCCATTCACAACTAACTGGATATGCTAATTTGGCTCAACTGATTTTCTCGTTCTCGAATGTTTTGATGCTGAGGCCGATCAATCAGCATTTGTAGATCAATAATATCAATATAATGATCAAAGAGTTTCAGGAGGAGAAAAAGTGTTCAAGACGAACTGTAACATACAGGACACCTTTACAAACAGAAAAGTGCTTCACTTAGGCAAAAGAGCATTCCGTAAATTAATCAATGCGTGAAGTTATTCAAAATATTTGCATAGAAAAATAAATGAAAACAGTAGAAATATTATGTTAAAGCAAAATGGTTCATTGTAACAACCACAAAGAGGCATAAACTGAATAACCATACGAAAACTAGTTATGAACGTTTGATGAACTTAACAAGTTTTCGGTCTAGGTTGATCTAACAAACGGCTCTTCCTAGCTGCTTATTAATTTAGTTTGTAAGCAAAGCATAAAAGTTCTTCTTCGCCTGCTAGTTTAATGATATAGTGGCACAAACAGTGCAAGGCGGTCTCAATAGACTGTCTGCATTTTAAGGCGACAACTTGAATGTCGAGTCCGTGTGTAAACATCGAGTTTAAGACGGAATCCGCCAGACGTTAGAGTAACAAGTGGACAAAAATCTTGTACCAAGATTATTTACATTGTATTGCAAACTTCTGTAGGGCTCTTTTAATTATCTTCTCAAAACAATTCATTTCTAGCAACACCAAACGTCGAAAACGAATGTTGAAGTTCGTATGAAACGCTTAAAAGTTTTGGTGAAATGAAATTGATGATGGAATTTTGCCTGTGTCTCCACAAAATCACTGAACTTTGAAATCTATTTTCTCTCGTTCCAGTGGGAAATTATTTTTCGGAGTTATTTCAGGCAATTATTTATGTATTTAGCTTTAAAAGAATGTAAAAATGACTGTAAAATATTTAAAATTACTCTGGTACAGATTTTTGTCCACTAAAATCTGAAATTGCTCCATCTTCTATCGGATTTCGTCTTAATTTGTCTTGAAGAAAGGCATATTCGCTGCATCTTCCAAGTAATTTACCAACTTAAGTTTTTTCGTTTACACTTTCTAACAGGAGAAAGAATATCCACTGTGAGAAGAGGTATCAAGATCAATGTAGGAAATGAGGGTTGCCATGGTGCATAAAGCTTGTGGGACCAACCCGTTAGCCCCTGGTTCTACAGCTGCTCGCTTGAAGTGGAGTCGGTATCGGTGGTTTTTTAACAGACGTACCGACGGTTAAATTAAATAAAGGCGGTTGGAAGCAAGGCCGAATATACAGTCGTTGAAAGTCTCAAATCAGCAACACATTTATCCATCCTACTATAGTAAGGGAAAGTTCATTTAATATGACAAGGGGGGGATGAAGATATTAAGGGGGGCTCCCAAAATTTTTAGACACCCGAAAGGGGGGCTCTGCAAAAATTAGGGGGGACTTCGAAAATTTGCATACTTCAAAATCAACAGGAGGGGGGGGGGGGCTCCTAAAAAATTGAACCACTAGCAAGGTGGGATGCTAAAATTTCAAGCTCCGAGTTTCAATATCTTCATCCCCCCCCCCCCCTTGTCATATTAAATGAACTTTCCCTTATTTTTTTGTCAATGGCTAGTGTCACGCTATCAAAGTTAAAATCATAATCAGTCAATGATTTAAGTCACGCAGCTGGGATATGATAAAGGATTGATATATAAACGACCTCGCCACGATTTAGGTCTGCGCGGTTTTTCATTCCTGCGTTTTTCGGAAAGTGTTTTACAGAAATTATTAGCAAAGACTAACAAGTGCCGCACGCGAACAAATGCAAATCACTACGATCTTATCTTGAAAGTCAATCCAAAAAACTCCCTTAAGGATCATCCATTAATAGCTCTATTGTAAGTAGAATGATAATGACAGCAGTCATGAACAGCAGTAAAATTCCGGTAATGGAGTCGTGTGGGCCCTGAAGCGCACAATGCATGTATGTCTAGTGTCTGAGAAGGAGATAAGTCGGTTGGTGGTAGCTGGTAGTTGTTTTCATATGTTTCAGAACAACTTCACGTTACACGTCAATCATACGTGCCTTCCCATTTATGGGCCAATCTGCAATCCACTTTTATTGATACAAGGTCTAGAATGCCATCCCAACAGTAAAATCCCGAATATTTGCTCTTGGCTTGAGACTCCACCTATATGTACATCCATCCGAGTCCCATTAGTGAGATCGCTGGGCTTAGTCACTTCCTCTAAGATCTGATTTGCTTATCATCAGATTTTCTCTTCGTTCCTTTTTATTACTTTCTTTTTGTTCTAGCTACATTCACAACTAACTGGATATGGTAATTTGGGTCAACTGATTTTCTCGTTCTCGAATGTTTTGATGCTAAGGCCGATCAATCAGCATTTGTAGATCAAAAATATTAATATAATGGGCAGACAATTTCAAGAGGAGAAAACAAACAGTGCTCAAGACGAACAGTAACATACAGGACACCTTTACAAGCAGAAATTGTTTCACTTAGCTAAATTAATCAATGCGTGAAGTTATTCAAAATATCTGCATAGAAAAAGAAATGAAAAAAGAAGAAAAATTCTGTTCAAATAAAATGGCTCATTGTAACAGCCACTAAGAGTTGTATTAAAGCTGAATAACCATGGGAGATTCATTATGAATGTTTGATTAACTGAACAGGTTTTCGGCCTATATTAATCTAACAAACGGTTCTTACTAGCTGCTCATTAATTTATTTGGCAAACAAAAGCATGAAAAGTTCCACTTCAGCTGCTAGTTTAATGATATAAAAAATAGACCAATTCTTGCTAATACAGAGGTAGTATGTAGCTTCCATGTCTTCCTGAATGCTAATTCATACTGATAATTTTCACACCTGCATAGTAGGAACGAACGACCTGTCCAAGCTTGGCTGCGCTCAATAAATATAGTGATCGAAATCAAACCATTTGCCCTGACTGAAGATGAACGCAATTTGTCAAGTTTCATTTTCTAGTTGCATTTTTCGACAACACCCGTTGCCCTGTTTCGTCAATATATAAAAATGTTTACTTTGAACAGAACTGTCTTCATTTTGACGAGAATACTTGAAAGAAGAGTGCCTATGTACATCGAGTTTAAATTGTCTTGAGTCAAGGCATACTCGCTTCATCATTCAACCAATTTACCACGCAGTTTAATTTTTTCTTTTACACTTTCTAACGGGAGAAAGCATTTCCACTGTGGGAAGGAGTATCGAGATCAATGTAGAAAGTGAGGGTTGCCATAATGCATAAAGCTTGAGGGGCCACCGCGTTAGCCGCTAGTTTTACAGATGGCGCTTCAACTGGAGTCCATATCAGTGTTTTTTTGATCGGAAGTAGCTACGGTTAAATTAATTAGAAACGGCTGGAAGCAAGGCCGAATATGTAGTCGCTGAACGTATCAAACCGTAATACATTTGCCCTGCTTAGTATCCTAATTTCTTTTAAGGAGTCGTGTGAGCCCTGAAGCGCACACTGAAAATTGAAAAGATCTGTTTCAGCCCCAAAGTGTCAATTCAGCCCTGCTGGCCAAAGTCTGATTCAGCCCTTCCTGGAGCCATTTGAGCGTAATCTGGGCCAAAAAGCTACATCAGAAGGCTATTCCAGCCCACAGTAGCGACCATTTCAGCCCAGGGACGAAATCAGCCCTAGCTAATTGGACTGTATTGACCCTGACTTAAATTAGACTCAAAAATAGGACTGTATTTTACTCACCGAAACGGCCCTATTTTTAGGGCTAAACTGACAGATCTTTCTGATTTACAGTGTGCACAATGAATGTATGTCTAGCGTCTGAGTAGGTGATAAGTCCGCTAGCGGTAGCTATTGGAAAGTGAAGATTTAGTTGTTTTGAAGTGTTCCAGAATAACTAAACGTTAGACGTCAATCAAACGCGCCCTCCCATTTATGGGCCAATCCACTATTATTGATACAAGGTCTTGAATGGCATCCAAACAGTAAAATCCCGAATATTTGCTCTTGGCTTGAGACTCCACCTACATGTACATCCATCCGAGTCCCTTAAGTAAGATCGCGGGGCTTAGTCACTTGCTTATCATCAGATTTTCTTTTAGTTCCTTTTTATTACTTTCTTTTTGTTCTAGCCCCATTCACAACTAACTTGATATGCTAAATTTGGTCAACTGATTTTCTCGTTCTCGAATGTTTTAATGCTGACGCCGATCAATCAGCATTTGTAGATCAACAATATTAATATATCAAATGAGCAGACAGTTTCAGGGGGAGAAAAAAAATTTAAGACGAACAGTAACATACAGGACACCTTAACAAACAGAAATTGCTTCACTTAAGCTAAACGGCATTCCGTAAATTAACCAATGCGTGAAGTTATTCAAAACATTTGCATAAAAGAAGAAATGAAATCAGTAGAAAATTTCTGTTTAAGCAAAATGGTTTATTGTAACAGCCACTAGGAAGGATAAACTGAATAACCATGGAAACGCTAATTATGAACAAGTGTTCGGTCCTATATTGATCTAACATTTCCTACTAGCTGCTCATTAATTTGAATGGCTGGTTTGAAGTGTCACGCCATCAAAATTCAAATCTTAATTTTTTAATAAATTAGGTCAAGAAGCTGGGATTGGTCATGGATAGATGATTGATATATAATAACCTCGCCAAGATTTAGGTCTATGTGGCTTTTTATTCCTGAGCGTTATTCGGAAAAGTGTTTCACGTGATATTTGCTTAGCACTGTGTGGTAGCTTCGCAAGAGAAGAAAGCACACGTGGCACTAGGAACACAACAATTCTATTGACAAGATGGCGGACTCTACGAAGCAAATAGTTGCAAAGATCACGTAACATAAAAGTCACTACCACTACCTTTCAACTTAATTCAACCTCTTTATCATGCAGACAGCTAGTGTCCAAATAATCAATGCCCAATGTCTAGAAAGTACAAACAAATAAATTGCCATAGAGTCATCTACATAGATCTGCATCTGAATGTTATAAAGAGATCAAAAGGATACAGAGTCACTCATCCATGCTTTAGGGCGCTTAACGCGAGTGGGGCTTGAAGGAAGGGGTCTTGCACTTGATTCAGGAGGTAGGGTAGGGTGCTTATCAATATTGGTTGGTGGAATCAAAGCAGCTGCTTCCAACTGTCTTCCAGTGGGTATGTCCTCTGCTTCGTCTTCCCCGTCGGCTTCAGTAGCTTCAGTGCAAGGGCCTGGCTGGAAAAACTTTTTCATGTGGCTCGCGTTGCGCAGTTTGGGGTTTCCTTCCTTACCTTCTATAAGGACAGCATTGCCCTTGTTTTCCACCACTTAATTGGTATTGGTTAAACGTTGGGGGACAGTTTGTTGCCACGTCTCTTGCTGAGCAGGATGCGATCTCCTTCAACAATATTACTGTATTGTGCTGACCAATTGCTGCTTACTTATTTTTTATGTCGACGTTTCCCCTGCTCGTCTCTAAGCTGCTGCCAGTGAGCCTCGGTGATTCTTTTCCTTGGAATGGTTACTCTTGGAAGTTTATCATTGAGGCGTCGACCCATCAGGAGCTCGGCTGGGGACAGTCCAGACACTGTGTAGGGTGTGTTCACCCTGTTTGTCTATGTTGGGCCTTCGTGCGTGTTACACCCTGGTGACCCTCATGTGCAAGTGCAAAAGTATGCTTCCAGAGGCTTTCTGGCATGACAATACGGTTTTCTATGTTGAGAAGCTGGCCAAGAACCCACAGTTCTTCTGCCAAAGTTTTGTACATTGTGCCCGATAAGCGACTCCAGTCTCCTGAGGTAACCGCTTGGTGCACCAACTGTAATGTGGGGTCTTTAGCAGATGCTTGCTCAACTTGTTCGAGTGTGAGTGCTGCTTGTATGACTTCACTAGCTAAACTGAAGGCATATTCTGTGATCTCAACTTCTTAGCGTCATACTAAATTTAAGAAAAAGAAGAGAAATTCTAACATCATATTTGTTGACACTCAAGAGAACGTTAGTTCTGATAGTGAAGTTTCTTCAGATGAGGAAGAGAATTCCCAGAGTGATTGGCCCATGTTTACCGTATCGCACTCCTCAAGGAGAAAAGCCGATGCAATTTTCGTATCACCGAATATTAATAACATTCCATGCAAATTAGAATTGGATACAGAAGCATCAGTGAATGTGATACCTGAAAATATGTGGAGAGATCAGTAAAGTTCAGACAAGAGTCGGACGTGACTTTGAAAAGTTATTCTGGTCATGACATACCTGTAGTAGGTGAATCCACTGTCCATGTCCGATACAATGCCTAAGAAGCTCATTTGCCTGTAATTATTACTAAAGGGGATGGAGTTGCCTTAATGAGAAGGGACTGGCTGTCTACACTCAAGTTGAATTGAAAAGAAATTGGCCAAGTGTACCAAACAAACGTTGAAAGACCTGGTGCAACAGTACCCAGCACTATTTGATGGCACATTAGGAATCATTAAAGGCGTTACGGCTAAGCTTGTGGTTAAAGAGAATGCAACATCACAGTATTTTAAACCGTGCTCCGTACCTTGTGCGCTCAGAGATAAATTGGCCGCTGAGCAGAGTCATCTGGAGAAAGAAGGAGTGTTGAAGAACGTGTAAAGCTCTGACTGGGCAACACCTATTGTGCCGATGCTCAAGCCAGATGGAACGGTCAGAAGTTTTGAAGTTAACATTAAACCAATACCTAGGTGTTCCAGAGTACCCAATGGCCACACCGGAACGGCTGTGACAAGTTTACGAAGTTAGACCTAAGTAATGCATACCAACAGGTAGTTATTGATGAGGAATCGCAGCCTTATGTTACCATAACAACTCATTTGGGACTGTGCCGGTATACCAGGCTTCCATTAGCATAGCAGCTAGACCATCAATTTTTTAGCAAATCATAGACAAGCTGCTAAATGATTTGAGTCAAACAGGAGGTATACTGGACGATTTAATTGTCGCTGGTGAAGACGAGGCTCAGCATGTCAGTAATCTCTATAAAACACTTACGAAGCTGGAAAGGTGTGGCGTAAAGCTCAAGAAGACAAAGTGTGCCATATTGCAACCCCAAATTGAGTGTTTCGCCTTTGTAGTAGACCACCATGGAATCCATCCTTCGCCCGCCAAGGTTAAGGCTACACTTGAACTGCAAGAGCACCAAAATAAAATTGAGCTACAGTCTTTTCTAGGTTTGTCAATTATTACCAGAAGTTCATTTCAAACATGTCTACCCGCTCAACAAGCTGCTGGCCAAGGCACACCATGATGTTGGAGTCAAGTGCGCCAAATCGTTTCAGGATCTAAAGGACACCCTTACCTCACCACGTGTGTTAGCCCACTACAATCCTGAGTTGGAATTGCAGTAAGCAGTTGATGCATCACCGTTTGGTCTGGGAGTAGTCGTTTCCCATATCACCGAAGAAGGGGAGGAGCGTCCAATCGCTTAAGCCTCGCAGTGAAGAAGTGAAGAAGAGGCTAAGGAGGTGAACAGGCTTCAAGTAGCTAGAGTACCGGTGGATGCCAGATTTCTACGTGAGGAAACATCACGTGATCCAATCATCGCCCACAATGCTATTGTCTTTCGCGACATGTACTTGCAGTGTCCAGCACGGAATAATAATTACATAGATTAAGCTTTCGGATTTCCGACTGCTCTCGTCAGTGAATCGGCGGTTGTTATAATCAAACGGTCTGATGCGTGAAGTTAATCCGAAGGTTTAATAAAGTTAACAAAAGCGCTCTAATTTAAACCCGGCCTACGCTCTTCACAAGACTTTTGTCAACAAAGTCGCTTGCAGCGGAATTCTCTCTCCTTTTTTGTTGACATGTAACACTCGCAATGGTTTGAGCGCGGAAGCCAAAAGTTTTCCCACAAAAAAAAATTCTTCTTCTAAAGCGTTGTCAAATTTAAAGTGCGTTGCGCGAAACACTTGAATCTATTTTACGTTGTCCTCTGTTACTCGACCGGTCAAAGCAGTTCATCAGACTCACTCTTTTACTGGATCGGTTTATGTAGTCTGTACGTTGATCAAAGAC